>WKLE02003690.1:0-66380 GCA_014885115.2 Asterionellopsis glacialis
TGATAGTATTCTGATCCGTTATTTATATCTTCCCTACGTTCCCTTGATATGTACCTGTATAATTATTGCTTGCAGAAATATCCGGTAGCTAAAGCATCTTAGTAATTACTCTCTGTTTTATGCGCTAAATGCTATTAATACGACCAACTTACCTGGCATCCACGATCAAATATGTCTATAGCAAACTGAAATATGATTTTTTTGTCCGCCCGCCAGTATTATATTTTAATTATTGAATGACAAAAATTGGTGAGCTCGCTTCTTTGGAAGTCAACGGATAATATCTGACATTATTTTCACTATCGAATGGTAGCCTTCTTAAAATGGTTGTTGGCATGTGAACTCGAGCGAGCTTGGTATCAACATATATTCAAAAATTACTTAAAAAGCGAACATCCAAAGTAGGCGAATATAAACAAAAGCTGTTGGTTCTAGTACTGTCGAGTCGCAGAAGATATCCAATGAAAGCTATCAACTACTACAATTTAATTAAAGTATCAGTAATCAATATGTGAGCTGATGTCATTTAATGTAGAACTTTCAAATCATTTGTACAGCATGTACGTAACCAACGGGACCAGTACGATTAAAAGAACAGATACTGACTAAAAGGTAAGTTGAGGTTCGTTACTTATTAGTACGTTTTAGGTTGAAATTGAAATAGTGCATTGTCCTTATAACGTTTTTCCATAAAGTGATACCCTCTATACAGCTTTAGCAATCAACAGTATTTACCTGGTAGGCGATCGTGGAACGACTTTACCGATGACCCCGAACCTATGTACCAAGTAAATACTGTACACACAAATAAAAATAGGTTACCAGGTATATTTTGTTCTTGTTCTCAATCTAACAAGATATATTTATTATTATTGCTGACCCATCTGTTACACTGGATTTCTTATTATTTCTACAATTTTCAGCAAAAAGTCAACCTCCAACTTCACCAAGTCTCAAACGGCTTACATACCACCGGCATCACCCGTTTGAACACATCGTCAGAAAATGAACCCGATGACAAAGTTTGTACCGAGTCCAACCAACGGTCTCCTCTTATCCATACTGTTGACAATATCTACATCCACATCGACGTCAAGAAGAAGAGCAGGAATATTGGTAGTTGACGCACAAGTTCCAGGAGTTCCATGGAGTGTTTGCTATCCTAGTCATGATGTACATGCCGCGACTGAATTTTGTCGTGATGAAGAAATTCCAGATTGTACTACAGAAGAATCCTTATCAGAAGTTGATCCTACGTCATTGGAATGTCTCATGAAATGCGATACTTGGTTATTTTCAGAAACTCCTTCATGGGACTGTGAAGCATGGGGAATGGTCTGTGTTGAAGACTTGACCTGCATAATTCCAGACCATTTAGAGAATTAGAATGACGACATCTAAAAAGAAAGGAGACAAGACAAGACAAAGACAAGACCTACATACTCACGCACGCTGAATATGTGAATATTAAATACCCCACTTCACTACATTCCACTTCACTTCACTCCACTCCATTTCTTTTTAAGAAATGCGCTAGATCAACACTTACACTTGAATAAATATTAAATTATATATATTTTCCTCAATCATGTCTGAGCTACTCTGTTCTTATTTTATGGGTTTGTTTACTTTCCTTTGTTGAATGGTAGACACAGCAAAAATATCTTACTCGTGTACCGTTCATAATATCGTTTACTATGAATACAGCAATTCAATAAAAGAATTTTCTTAGAGAGCATTCAACATGGACTTGTCTCTAGAGATGAGGTTGATCTTTACATAATACAATACGACCTCTTAATCATGCAAATACCGAAAATCTTACATGAAGGTACCAACAAAAACATGTAAACGTAAAGTGAAACGTTTGCGTCCAAAGGGAAACAAGAAACAGAGTATGATTTCACAAAAAGACGACAATACTAAATACGAGTACATTCTCTAGAGTGTATAATATTTTGCTTTAGTTTATAAGTCGTTTTTTTGTTTTCATTTGGTCCGCGCCTTGTATTCAGCTGCTGATTCTCTAGCATCACCTTGTGACCAAAGACCTTTCTTTGCCTTTCTTGCCTTACCTTCCATATCAAGATATGCTTGTTTCCCCAAATGACCATAAACTGCACCACTTCCTTGATAGACTTCTGCTAGACCTGCCTTGAGCATTTCTTCATCGACGTATTTTGTAAATAGTCCAAGGAATCCACCTTTGCATTGAACTTGTGCCACTGCACGTGAATATTGATCTTTTTGCAATAGTTGAATAGATACCATTTTATTATCAACTAGACTTTGTAATTTTTGTTTGGCTTCTTCTCCAAAGGGTTGTCCAGGTTTACCAAATTTAGATGTTTCAGGTGTATCAATCGTACAAATACGGATGGGCAATGCCACACTTGACATTTTTTCATCCTTGGGTATTTGTGAGGAATGAAACCATGTTGGTACATGGAGGAATCGTATCGTATCACCATCTGATACAGAAACCACACGTCCACGTAAGATGGGTGCTGCTGCTGCATCCTTGGCATTACTACTACCAAAGTAGGACGATGGAATATCAGAGACTGATGTAAATCTTGTCAGTACCGTCGATTTCATTCGTCCCACTCGATACCCCACGACAAAGGATGTTGTGCAACATGTGATTAACATACCCCATTGAAATGGTGTACTAGCATTGTAATGTCGATGAATTGTTTCTTGAAGATCATTAATGTTTACATACTTTTGTATCATCGTTGTAGCAGGTATCCAACTGCCATTGTCATCATTATTTTTTGGTGGTGGGGATTTCGAAGGTATGTAAGCCTCAAGCCATCCCATCTTTTTTCGAATCCGTTGTAACGATTTTCTCTTTAGAAAACCGATAGGAATTCAATTTCCAAAATGTTGAGCACGTTTGCTTCATTAGATTTAACCCTCGATACTACTACCACATGTCGATGCAGTCCTCTAGGTCCTATTTAATAGTTAGTCATAGAGAGAGTCCATGAAATTTTGAGAAAGTTCGCTTTGCACGCCAATATGGAGGGAAAAGGTAGACACAAGATCTGTTGTTTTTTGGACGAGAGGCTTGTTCGAAGCGAAGGCAGCTAGCTTGGTCATGTGCATGACGTTCACTTCCTCTTTGCCAAAATATTTTTGATGATATATAATCACGCAGGGGAAAGTTATGCTGTAACGGTCTGATTTCGCAATAATCCAGCCTCCTCAATGGTTCGTATCATGACGCACTATGACCAATCAAAATATCTTTTTTTCCGATTATACAGATAGTAACTTCGAATGATACATGTGCATCAATGCAATACATATGCTTATTTACCGTATATTCCGTGCAATCTCGCCAATTTATTAAGTAGTCGGAAAAAATGACGGTTATGACGCCGTGTTGGATTACTTCGACTAAAAGATCCAGCATTTTTTTGGCGAACGGCCCAAATCCAACACGGTCCCTCTTCGGCTGTGATCCTTTGCTTCCGGCAACGCAGCAAGCATAGCAGACATAACGCTAAAGGTATATCCAAGATGGCCGAAGTTCACGACGAGCGCTTCATCCCACCCCGCCAAAAGCTTGATCAGCTTTCAGTGGTCAAGGACTATGCTGCACACCCCCGTTTGGACTACCGCACAATCGCCGGTGTAAATGGTCCTTTGGTTATTTTGGACAATGTGAAACTTCCCAAGTTTGCTGAGATTGTAAACCTCCGTCTTGGTGATGGAACCCAACGTTCCGGTCAAGTTCTCGAGGTTGCTGGATCTCGTGCCGTTGTCCAAGTGTTCGAAGGAACCTCTGGTATTGATAACCGCAAAACACGATGTGAGTTCACTGGTGACGTTCTTAAGATGGGTGTTTCGGAAGAGATGCTTGGTCGCTCCTTCAACGGATCCGGTAAGGTGATTGACTCCGCTCCCAAGGTCCTCGCCGAAGCCTACCTTGATATTAACGGTCAGCCTATCAACCCCTCCTCCCGTGATTACCCCAAGGCTATGATCCAAACCGGTATCTCCGCCATTGATGTGATGAACTCTGTCGCCCGTGGACAAAAGATCCCCATTTTCTCTGCTGCCGGTCTTCCTCACAATGAAGTCGCTGCTCAGATTGCCCGTCAGGCATCTCTTGTCCAACAAAAGGACACTGTTGATGGACACGAAGAGAACTTCGCTATTGTCTTTGGTGCTATGGGTGTGAACATGGAAACTGCTCGTTTCTTCCGTTCCGATTTCGAAGAATCCGGTGCTATGCAACGTACTGCTCTCTTTTTGAACTTGGCTAATGATCCTACCATTGAACGTATCATTACCCCCCGTCTTGCTCTTACCACCGCTGAGTACCTTGCCTACGAACGCGATCTTCACGTGCTTGTTATTCTTACCGATATGTCTTCTTACGCTGACGCTCTCCGTGAGGTTTCTGCTGCCCGTGAGGAAGTTCCTGGACGTCGTGGTTACCCCGGTTATATGTACACGGATCTTTCCACCATCTACGAACGTGCCGGACGTGTCGTTGGACGTAACGGTTCCATCACCCAGCTTCCTATCCTTACGATGCCTAACGATGATATTACTCACCCTATTCCCGATTTGACTGGATACATTACCGAGGGACAAATTTACTTGGACCGTCAATTGCACACCAAGGGTATCTTCCCACCGATCAATGTGTTGCCATCCTTGTCTCGTTTAATGAAGTCTGCTATTGGTGAAGGTATGACCCGTAACGATCACGGATCTGTTTCTAACCAACTTTACGCTTCTTACGCTATGGGTAAGGATGTTATGGCCATGAAGGCCGTTGTTGGAGAAGAAGCCCTCTCCATGGAAGATCATCTCTACCTCTCCTTCTTGGAGCGCTTTGAAGGCAAGTTTGTCTCTCAAGGTCCTTACCAGAGCCGTACTATCTTTGAATCTCTTGACCTTGCATGGTCGATTCTTCGTGCCTTCCCCAAGGAGCTTCTTAAGAAGATTCCCAAGAAGACTCTTGATCAATTCTATGCTCGTCGTCGTGAAGCAAAGGAAGACATGAACAAGGCTGATGCCTCTGCTTAAAAAAAAAGTTCAAACAATTTTTTTTAAGAAACACTATGCTTGCATTGCATTTGATGTATTTACAACAAGAAATTAAAAAAAGAGTTATCATTTTGTTTGTTCATTAAAGAAAGACACCATCGCTTCCCTGCAGCTTTAGTTGCCAAAGAAAGATGGTGTGATGATTCCCGAGAAAAAAAGTTTTACAAAAGAGATTTTTTATAATTATATAAAAAAAGGAAAAAAAAGATACTTTCATGTTTATGCTTTTTCATTTGTATTTTCTTGTCGTGTGTCGAGGTAGATTAGCAGTAGGACTAATACTGTGGTAATATTGCCTCGTGTGAAAACGAAAATTCAAATGAGACGCCTTTTGATTCCAAACTCATGACGTTTCACAACGCGAACATCAAATATCACACGCAAGTTCAGAATTGAAAAAAAGTCACTGTAGTTAGAGTAATACATTCTCTAGTTTTTGTCTACTTAGTGGTCTTTCTCATTCTCAGTTCCCTGCTTCTTGTTTCCCATCCCTTTTCCGTTTCCCATTCCCCTCTCTTTCTTTTTGTAAAATTCAACATTTCCATTCTTGTCATTTTCCTTGTTACGCTTTTGGCTTCCAGGAGAGGGAGGATCTCTAATGGGAACGGTGATGGGACCAGAGTCAGAATACGACGAGGTAGGACAATTTGATCCAAAAATAGTAGTTTCCGAAAATGAAAATGAATTTCCAGGAATATAGGCTACTTCTTCATCATTCCAAAACAGCTTGTAGTATCCAAAATAAATACCATCACCATACGAATCCTTCATTTCAAAAAAGAAGCATGCATGGGGGTAGAGATGTTCCCAATGAAGGTAGGTTTGAATGTCGTCATATGTAAAACGATTCCTGGAACGCAGTACATTTCCACCAGGACCTCGAATTTCCCAGGATGTTTCATTTCCCCAAAAATCAGTTTGGAGTTCCAACCTAAAATTTCCCCCTGGAAATCGAAATGACTCAATAGTTCCAAAATCCCCACCTTCCTTGATGACTTTTCCATCCGCTTTAAGCTTGTAAAATCCATCTCCATAATCACAACACATACCGTCTATTTTTTAAAAAATACGAGGAAAATTGTTGTACACAATTCAATCGATGTTAGTAAGTATATACTATCCCAAACAAAGCACCAAGAGAGTGCAGCGAATTATACATATGGTATCTTACCTCCATATGAATCCTTGATGATGAACTCATAGCGGTTGACATTGTCGTAATCGAGGGTGTGACATCCTAAATTGATATTTGCCATGGCTGATTTTGAATATTGACTTCCACTTTCAATAATGCTTCCATAATCTCTTAATTCCCAGCTAGTCTCTTCACCAAAGTAATCGGTCTGGAGTTCAAGTTGAATGTCCACACAGGGAGTAGGAGTTGGTGAAGGTGTCGTACCAACGGGAGCATTTGTGGGAGGAGCAGGAGGGGTAGGACTCGTAGGAGGTGCATTATTATTGTTTGCACAGGCGAAGTTGGATGATAAATAGGTGTCTGCAGCCCAATACTTCACAGCACCATGACCGTAATAATTGTCTCTTCCTGGAGTTCCCAGGTCCTTTGCAGAAGCTTCTAATGCAGTACGGATATCGGAATTTGAACAAGCAGGGTACTTATTCCACAAAACTAATGCCACACCAGATACATGAGGTGTTGCCATGGAAGTTCCACTGTATTTTATATAGCCC
Source organism: Asterionellopsis glacialis (assembly GCA_014885115.2). NCBI lineage: Eukaryota > Bacillariophyta > Plagiogrammaphyceae > Rhaphoneidales > Asterionellopsidaceae > Asterionellopsis > Asterionellopsis glacialis. The sequence continues at coordinate 6,760 of WKLE02003690.1, forward strand.
GATCCACCAGTTGATAATACGCCTACACCAGGACCTGTGAAGTTTTTTAAACAACAGATATTCTTAGTATAACAAGGTTAGAAATTTCGCATTGACTACTCAATTACACGTACCAGAAATATCAACTTCACTATTATGTTGAGAAAAGGAGGCAATCTTGTTACTTTCATCGATGGCTCCAACTGACATGATTGAGGGGTACGATGCAGGATAGGAGAATGCACTGTTGCCACCATTACCTGCAGCTGCAATGGTGAGCATATCATCATTATTGTACAAATCTTCAAATAACGACCGTTCCGTACTACTCGATCCACCACCACCAAGAGACATGGAAATAATTTTTGCACCGCTGTCTCTACAGTGTTCAGCTGCTTCTATCAAAGATGACGTATACGACCAACCACAATCCGTCCCACCATTGGTGGATCCAAACACCTTGACAATTTTCATTCCTGGTGCATCGGGATACACTCCTACAACACCCACCTCATTATATCCCGTAGCAGCGATAGTTCCTGCAACATGTGATCCGTGCTTACATCCATCTATACCAAAGTACAAATTACTTGTCGGAGAATCTTGAGAAGGATCAGCAGCTGTAGCTGTCGTAGGGAGATCAGGATGATCTAATTGATATCCAGAATCAATAATACACATAGGATGTGTCACAGATGATTCAGTGAAGAATGACAAAGGAGGTACATTGGGATTACCCTGTGAATCTTCATAGACATTTCTAATACCCCATGGGGTGGTTTCTACGAGATGTCGGTTGTTCCCAACATCTTGTTGTGATGCTGCATAATCACCGCTACCACGAATACTGCTTTTTTGGCTTCTTGTATCAAAGTATCTAGGTTGATCTATTTCAACATCATATCCCATATCTTGAAACCTCTTGGCAGATCTTTCATTCGGAAATTTCATAACAAGTGCATTTGCTTTGTTTACTTTCTTGAGGAACTTTCCATTATTTTTCTTAGCATTGTTCACAACATCTACTTCCTTGTCATTCTTTCGAACTTTGACAATATATTGAAACGGATCTGGCTCGTGATCATCGTTGACGTAACCACCCTTACCATTCTTGTTCCTGTTGCTGCCACCTTCGTTTCCATTTCCATTTCCATTATTACCTCTATCCTTATTGCCATTTTGCTTGGCAGCAGAAACCAAGAAAGATGATTCAGGACCGGACGAGAAACTTGAAATACTCATGAGAGCAGCAAATGAAAGCGCATGTAACTTCATGGTGGTGGTAATCTACGAGAAACTAGAAATAAAAATTTTGGGCACCATTTGGTGTGAGCGAGGAGGTACACCACGTGCAATAAAAATACCTAGAGGGACGATACATCATATTGATTTGCAACACAAGTAAATACAACAAAGGATGATTGTAATAACAATCGTCTTGTGGAACATCATATCCTTACCTTTATAGACTGGAAAGAGCGGAGAAATAGAAGCAGATCGGAATGTTGCTGTAACAATAGTTGTTACAACAGCAGGCGCCAAAAAATTATGACAAGATTTTTTTATGTACTCTGTAGAAGATCTGAAAAAATGAAAAAAAATACTTGGTTCTTTTTTTTCTCGCTAGTACGAACCACTAGAGAGACTACGTGCAGTCAGTAGAAGTATCTTTGAGTCCCAGTTGCTGGCCGATTATGGCGATTGTCGGTACTGGTATGTTGTGTCGTACAATCAACTGAGAATGCGGCGCGGCGGCGGGAGTTACAGTATTTAGTTGTGTAGATCCTACAGAGTGTACCTGGTACTGCAGAACCGAAACGTGTTCGTGTATGGAATTGTCTCAAAAAGTGACGACTTTTTTCAAGTTACATTTCCAAGGCACGGGACTCAATACAATACGGAAGCCTTCCTGGTTCGCTTTCAGCGAGACGCGTCGTCTTCCACATCTTTCGCGTTCCATCTAGAAGGCATTTTGAAGAGTTGTTTACTCTATGATGAAAGCACGACTCAAATGTAGAGTGAACCGACCGTGTTGCTGTCAGTGCTTTCCATGGAATTAATATATCTATAAAATCACAAGCGCGGACCGAATTTGTATCACCTTCTGACCGACAGTGAAGAATTTGCAGTCTCCACTGTCTGACGAAACGTTGGCATTCATTACGTGCATCTACTCCCGTCTGAAAAGTGCACGACAAATTGAAGATGCAACTATCATGTATTATCAAGACGGCTCTACATTACCTGGTACTGTAAAGGATCATTATTTGATATATCATTGAACAGTGTCTTGCAAAGAATGCCCCAAAGAAGGGCTGACTTGAAAGCAAAGAGTAATGGTAACGATGATGACGCTGATGCATGGACTTCATCATTTCTTGTAACAGTTCTGTGAGAAGTAACTATTCGATTCCCCCATGGTAATGTTTTACATGCTGTAACAGGTACCTGGTAATTTGAAAATGGTTTCTCATGGAAGCATCACGGCACTCACCACGTTTTGTCAATATCCTTAGCCTTGATAAATCCTTTTGCATTCATCCGGTCGCGCTGTTTCTCACGACGAAAAACAAGAGGCAGTTTGAAATTCGCTTGGCCATGTCACGTGGATCATGCACGCGCGTATAGCTCGAAGATTAAGATTCTGTGGCGGGTGTCTTCAGTCTGAGTCTGTCCGCAGTTGTTAAACAAGATCTGATGCTGCCGGCCGTATCCTTGGTCCGTCTTGCCTTGTTCGTCCTTGGTCCTTTGGTCTCCTCCCCAAGTTTATCGCTCGCCTACCTCACGCCCGAAAACCCAGCACGAAACAACAAGAAATTTTTTGCGGAGCATTTCCCACCATACCAATTTTTGGACTCTCCTTTTGTCCATGGTCATCTCTAGAGAGAGCCTCTTGGAACAATAGAATCAACAAGGAGACGTACAATCATCGAACAGAGACAGTAGAATTATTATTAGATCGCAATAGAGTGATTGACTAAAACCTAAATCATGAGTGGAGGAGAAAGTGCTACTGATCAAGAACAACCTACAACGTTATTGGATTCATTGATTGAATTACGTGATTGTCTTGGGAATGAAGAAGATTTTGTATCTCCAACGACAGCGTTATGTGAATCATTATTGGCGTCAAATGAGGAAATACCAAAGGATGTTCAATCCATGTTACAAGATATTTTGATAAAATGTGCCATGGAAATGGAAGATTATACACAAGTATTGAAATTTTGTGAAACCTACAAGGACCCAGCATATGACAGTCTTGCCGCCTATGCACTGTATCGATTGAACCGTTATCAAGAAGCACACGCCAAAAGCAAAAATAATGATGATTTGTTTGGGCAACATATCCAGGCACAAACTTTATTTCGATTATGGAATACCAATGATGCACTGGATCAATATATTGGAATTCTTTCCAATGATGATGATGTGGAAACATTAACCAATGCTCTTGCTGCCGCACATGCGAATACTTTACCCTTTACCGGACTCAAGGAAAGCCATTCGTTAGTTGTAGAGCGTGCGACACGTACAATTCAGGAACAACAAGATGAATATCCCTATGATCTTGCGTATAACTTGGCAACCTTACAATTACTTTATGGAACAAGTACGGCTAGTATTCAAAGTGCTATATCATTATTGCAACATGCCCAAAAGGCTTGTCAAGAAGCATTAGAAGAGGAAGGAGGATATACAACGACGGAAATCCAAAAAGAATTAATACCGATTGTCACAAATCTAGCACTTGCACAACAGTTACTTGAACAACAGCAAGGAGGAGGAGACGGTGGCGATTCTACAACGACAGACAAGTCTTCTAGTGCGAGTAGTAGTATTATGAAAGATCTTGTCGTATGGAACGTACATGACGCTGTAACAACATCAGATTCCAACTCGAAAAAGAAAAAAAATACGACAGCAACAACTTTGAAGGATATTTCAGCTGCCCAAAAACGCTTATTAAAGAAAGATCCATCACCTCCTACGAATTGGACACTACTTCAAAAATGTATGTTTTATGATAGTGTGGCATTGGTAGCCTTACGTGCTGGTCAACATGTCAATTGTCGGTATGCCTTGAAACAAATTGGATCCTTGTTGAAACTCAAGTCAGCATCATCGAAAAGCAATACACCCCAACAATGGTGGTGGCAATCACGTATTCATGTCATGGAAGCGTATTGTCTCGTTAGGGAAAAGAAACAAGATCAAGCCATGACATTGTTACAAACTGCAATCAAAACATTGGAAAAGACTAGTGAGAACGATGAAACGCAACAGTATGCCTTGGCGTATATGAAACTTCATTCCAATGTATTGGACGTGGAGGAAAAAAATATGTCAAATGTCAATGATTGTATTGAATTGTTGGAAGGACTTCCCACGATGATTCGTCAAAAACGTGCTGTTATTGCCACACTTGCATCCCTTTATAATGAAAGTGGTGGTCAAGATACATCGAGTACTACCGTATTGGATGAAGCATCGAATGCTGATTTATGCATGGCGCAAGGGAATTATGCAAAAGCAGCTGAATTGTATGACATGTTATTGTCGAATGGAAATGATAGTACGAAAGAGATGATGTGGAAAGCTCAACATGTACAAGCATTGACCTATGTCGATGTGGAACAAGCACAAACTCTTTGGGAAGTAATCAAAATGGAGAATAATAATGATGAAGAAGAAGATTCCGATTTTCCTGATGCAGAATTATTAGAAGAGGCTGAATTACCTCGTCTCAAGATTAAGAGTCGTGCTACTACTACTAGTACGAGTACTACTGATGGATCAACATCAACCTCAACAGCTTCTGGTTCTCAAAAGAAATCTAGTAGTCAGAAAAAGAGCCATGAATCCATTTTACGTCGTCGTGCTAGACGTCGTCAAGTCTATTTGGAATCCAAGGGTATACCTGAAACTCAAAAACCAGATCCTGAACGTTGGATTCCCAAACATGAACGTTATGGACGTCGAAGAGGTCGTGGTAGAGGTGGTGGTGGTGGTCCTGTCAAGGCACACCAAGGTGGTGGATCCCAAAAGGATGCTGCCAAGTTAGATGCAGCTGCACGTGCACAAGCCAAGGCGGCGGGCATCGAAGATCCATCGGGCTCACGTAGTACAGCCCACATGTCGGTGGCGGGTGGTCCTAAACGTGGTGGTGGTGGAGGAAAACGAAGGTAGATACGGAGAGAAGGGATTGACGACTACTCAACTAGACATCATGGATGTGAATTTTGTATATATTTTTGGATGGATATATATTATTTCTACCTATATGTCTAGAGAGAGAAAGAAAGAGATGATGGAGTTGTGGTGCCTTTTGGGTATAAGTTTGGAAAAAAAATACCGCATCATTTTTAAAATTACAAAAATGCAGGTATTGTTTTTTTGGAACAGATTGAGATTCTCCATGGTAACCAAAAACTTTAATAAATACTAACAAAACAGAGGTTGTTTCAAAACTAAGTTTTGAATTTGTATTCCACCGCCCATTTTGTGGCAAATACTACCGGTACACTGTTGTGTGTCATTTTCTACAGTACCTTACATAGAGATTAGCTATTCGAGATTAGGGTTGGAGATAATTGAGGTCGGTCAGCCTGCAAGAACTCGAATGACGTAATCGATTTCTTGAAGGTTTTTTGTGTTTGGTTTTGCGGTCATTTTTTGGACCCACTCTTGGGTCTTTGGTCGACTCGCGCAATCCAAACGCGCATCTCACGTCAGTGTCCCCTCTTCATTTTTCATTTTGCCCTCCTGTACCCAGGTATTCTACGAGCGAAGGAACCATGCCGTGTAGTTAGTATCAGTTGGGGAGAAGCAAAAAACAACACGTCATTCATAAGCAACACGCAGTTCTGATTGCTGACTTCACACCCACGTTCGTGTGTCAACCAACCAGCAAAGCGTTCGAAAGCTTTCTGTTCTGATTTTCGTTATATCTACTATTGAACTCTGTGGAATATCCAAAGAAAAATAATACGTAAAGATAGTAGGACTCTAGTAAGTAGTCAGTCATACCTTACACCTACCGGTGTGCAAATAATATTCTTTGAATTTTCACCTTGTTACTTGCTACAATTGTTGTAGAAAGAGGAGAACACCTCGATTATTAAAAGCAATATTACAGCTCGATTATCTCCTGATCTGGCAATCTGACGATTGAGCACGTCATACACAAGAGATATAAGAACCACGGTAAGAACAACAGAGACTGACTGACTTACTGCCATCATCATCAAGTGATTTTGTAAAACAACATCTACTACAAAACGCTACTGCATTGTGAATCAGGATTAATCACCAACATACGTACAATTAAACAACAACACCAACTCCAAAACGACAATAACAACAATGGTTTCCTCCTCTAGAACAAAGACCATGGCCACTGCAGCTGCCATCATGGCTGGTAGCACTTCTGCTTTCACTTTTGTCCCCAAACAAAAAACAATTTCGAAAACACAATTGCAAATGGGACTTTTCGATGGTGTAAAAGAAGCATTCTCAGCTCCTGCACTTGAACGTTCTCAAATTGATTCCGAAAGAGAAACACCCATCGACAGATGGATGGGATGGAGTGTGACATCGGAATCAGAAGAAATGAAGAAAATGGGTGGAAAAAGTAAGTCGTGTTTTGTGTTTCTGGTTGTTCTTTGTTGTGCTCCTTTGTAAATAGTCGCACAGTGATGTATCGTACTGTACAAGGAAGCAAAACAAATCATTACATACTTGGGAAATAACTGTCATGCTAACCGTTCTCTATTGTCGTTTCTCTCCTCTTTTTCTTGTTGACCTTCCCACAGCACCTGCTGATTTCATTGATTCCATGGATGAAAGTAATTACGTTTCAGTTGAATTAGCCAAACCAATGGGTATTATCTTTGAAGAGAATGATGAAGAATATGGCGGTATCTTTGTGCAAAGCCTAAAAAAGGGTGGTAATGCTGATACAAACGGTGTACTAAAGGATGGTGATCAACTTGTGGCTGTAGGTCCCATCAAGGTTGCTGCCATGCCTTTTGATGATGCTTTGGGTGCTATCGTTGATTCCGAAGGTGACTTGACCAAGTTGGTTATGTTTCGTGGTACAGCAAAACAATTTTATGGTCCCACAGGTGCTAGTCAAGAATGGTTGGATGAATTTGTCTCAAAAGGTGGTGTTGAAGTGACTCAACCATCTTCTTAAAAAAAGTACCTGAACGAGATAAAAAAGGATCAAACGAAAAACCATATTTTTGTTTAGGAAAAGAAAAAAAAAAAAAACACATCATTTCTTGTGCGTGTGTGATCACATTTTTCATATTAAAATTTACAAGTTAAATTAATGCTAGGTTCTTGATTTTATTACTTTGACATTATTATTGGTATTTTCCAAATCTTTGTTTCTCTTTAGTAGCCTCTAGAAATAAATCTTCAGCGGTGTAGAATCTGAATCAAAATTGACTAGAAACCGCAAATCATTCACTACTAAATACAGAACATTCACCGGGTTCGGTGAGACTATTTATCTACTGAAACCACATCAAGATGCATCTTGAGTAACAGGATAGGGGTACCCGTAGTGCCTTGGTGGTTCCCCACCGCTCCCACCTTTTTTCTTTACCCTCCAAGAAAGCATGTATATTTCTACTTTTTAGAGTCAAGAAAATTCCGGGCAAGCTACCACAGTCCCGTCACAAAAAACAATGAGATCCAAGGACAATGTCATCTCTAGAGTATGATTTCTCCATGAAATTACACTTTTACTGATTTGCCATATACTGTATATACAACATTATTTGTACAAATGATGTAGACCTCTCTCTACTAGAGAAAGCATGCTGATATACCTATAGTTCAAGGAACAAAAAGTGCGTACGGTACTGTCTGCAGATTACAGTAGGTAGGTAGTCCATGTTGATTTCTCATCATGTTTATAATAGTTTAGTTTCTCTACGGTATTGTAGGATACAAATAAATGTAATATAATCACACTCTTGAAGAGCGCATCATTGTCTAGTAGCATAATCACAATTGCAATACATTTTATCTCCCCCCCCCAAAAAAAATTGAGTTTGACTGGTATGAAAATCTTTTCCCAAGAATTCCTTTCAAAGAGAGTTGGATAGAAAGTTGGAGAGGCATGCAAAAAAAATCACATTCATCAAAGACCTATCGTTACTAATTTCATCAACATTCAGCATATTGTAATGTGATTCCAAATTGAAGAATTTTGATGAATCTGCAGCAATACCAACTATTCCAAGTATTCCTTTCAGTTCAAAAGGATGACCTTGAAAGTTTGATTGTTATTTTTTGTATCACCCTTGTACTTATTACTTGACAAGACCTTTTCAACTTCACTTTAAAAAAAAAGAGAGAGCACAGAAAGTTTAAGTTTTTAAATACTCCTATATAATTATTTTTGTATATTTCCCTAAAGGCAAGGTGCATCGGTACTTTAGTACAACCCACGGCAATTTGGACTACTCAAATCAAAGCCATCAGCCTTGGAGGAGATTTTTGAAAGAGGGGTGCCATCCTTACCACACAAGGCCTTCCAACGTAAGTGTGTTTCTTCAATAATCTTCATAGTCTCAGGAATAGTTCGTGGATATTCAGATGCCAAACTGTTTTCGGGTTTACCATCAGATGTTTTGTATCGTTTGAGCCAATCTTTGAGACGATTGACTGTACCTGGACGAATTTGTTCCAAGTCATCTAAATCATGGACACGTGAAGCATCCTTATCGGTCAAGGCAATGCATAGAACCTTATGGTCGGTTTCGCCCTCATCGATAAGTTCTAACTCACCCAAAACACGACAGGGTGTAACACTACCCATGGGTAATGGTTCAGACCCTAATTCCATAACATCAATGGGATCATTATCGCCACCGTTACCCTCGGCTGACTTGACATCAGGGTCCTCCCATGTTTGAGGGATTAGCCCATAATTAAAGAAGGGTGTACCATAAGTGTAGTATCGTGGTGATCCATCACTATTGGTGTCTTGCGAGATTGGGTTACCATCCACAGCCTTCTGAACTTCCATCTTGGCAGTTACACGCATTGGGATTTCGGTAACAAGATTAATAATAGTATCCTCCTTGTCATCAGGACGCATTGGGATATCATGCCAAAAGCTACCATAATCGTTGTGAGTGATACTAAAGGATGTGGAACCAAACTGACCTTCAAATGTTGTCTTGGGTGCAGCTGGTGGATCAATTCTTGGACGTGACCAGGGGATGAAACGTTCTGTTTCCTCAGCATGCTTGTAATAATCAACAACACCATCCCATCCCTTGGGAACCATAAAACCACTTGGGACACAATTGGCAGCAAGTAAGTCTGTAGGGATGTCGGTAGGACTGCAGGGAACTGCACCATTACGTGCCAATGTTCTCATTTTAGTACCCGAAATACTGATAAAGTCATCCATACGATTAGGATCAGGTAATTTCATAACATTGTCAGTAATATCATACATGACCTTCACAAAGCTTAACATTTGCATATCACCAATACCTGGTGAATTTTGCAATACGTATCGGCCATGGTCACCATGATACAGATCATCATCTTGGTGTGCAACTGCCTCCATAGAACCCTTCATACCTGCTGGGTCACGTCCTACTACAAAGAAGGAGGCACCTGCAGAACGGCGTGATTTAGCATGGAATTGAACTTCTGTAGGACCGGCATACACCATAGGTGCAGGCCAAATAGCCATCACAGTTGTTTCAGGATCCAATCCACCGGGATGTGAGGTACTGTTTGTAAAGACAGGAAACGGATACGGAAAAACAGGATTAGAATGATCAAACGGCAAAAGATCGACGTACATGTACACACACAAGTGAAACAACAACTTACCCTGCTGCTAATACTTGTTCATGTTGTTTGACGCGAACATCCAATGGGACATCATCTTCCTTAGTCCATCCACCTAATGGACTTAACCACAAGACAGGTTTTTGGTATCCCTTCTTCTTGAGATCTTCACCAGCACTTCTCATAAGGTAGGCGTGTCCAGCATGGGTTGGGTTACGTGTTTGGAAGGCATAGACGGTATCAGCACCCTTTTCTTCAAATTCAGCCAAGAGTTCTGTGGTTGTCTTACGCCATTTATCCAATCCATCATTGTATTTGATGCGATCTAATAACTCAACTTCACCACCAATCAAGTAAGGACCACCCTTGTACATTAAATCAATGTATGGATGTCCTGGATCAATCACACCATACATACGTGTTACAATCTCTTCGACGCGATTTTCATATACTTCAGGGTTGCGTAATATAGCTACGGTTTGTCCCATTTGTGTCACAAGTGCTACAGCACCCTTATCCGCATTGGCCTCAATGTCTTCCTTAGTGTAGGAGGTACAACTCAAAGTGATGGGGACAGACATACTGACACGTGATGGTGGAGCATGTTCAGCAAAGTTATTAAAGTCCGTTGTCGATTCTAATCTTCCAGCATTGTTGGTAAGATTAAATGGATCCACCAAAATAGAATTGAAATGGATAGTTTCCAACAAGGTACCCTCTCTCATGAAACCCTTGAGAGGTGCAGCCCAACCTTCACCAATCACTTGAAGCCAATTTAAATCAACATCGGTAATTAGAACCTTAGGTAATGTTTCAGCCTCTGCAATCTTGGCAGCACGTTGTTCGGGTGGGACATGTAAATCAATCATTTCATCGCCATCAGGATTAGGTAATCCAGGTGGTGTTAATTTAGGTGCACCCGTTAAAATACCATCCCGTTCCAACGTACGGAACAAAATATTAGCCGATTCTTCAATTTCTAATTCATGCGTCTTTAATGTAATTTCAGGTTTCAAGGGTTCCTCGTATGGATCGTCAATGCATGTAAAGTGTTTTAATTCACCTGATTCAACCTTGGCATACTGTCCCTTGGGATCGCGTTTCTTTAATTCATCAACAGGTACGTCCAAGAATACTTCATAAAAGGGAATACCCTGCTCTTCATGACGTTTACGGACAGCATCACGATCTTCACGGTATGGACTAATCAAACCAACCAACGTAATCACACCGGAATCGGCAAAGAGTGTTGCCAATTCACCTGTACGACGGACAGATTCAGCACGATCAGCTTCACTAAATCCCAAATCACGATTTAATCCCGTACGCAAGTTATCACCATCTAATCGATACACATGCTTTCCGTATGCTTTGACAAGTTTTTCTTCCAGGGCAGTGGCAATAGTAGTTTTACCAGCACCCGAACATCCTGTCATCCATAATGTGGCACCCTTTTGTTTCAAAGCAGCATATCGTGTTTCGGTAGGTAAATGACATTTAGCTTGTGATTCTCCACGTTTGGCAGCTGAACATTCAATAATATTAGGTGGCGTAGAGTCCAATGCCTTTTTACGTAATTTGGCAAGCAATTCAGAATCACTTAATCCAGCATTGCTCGAAGAATCATCACAAGGTTCACATTTGGTAGGAGTAGTAGAAGCAGTAGTAGTTGCTGATGTTGTCGACATACTACTTTGACTACTACTACCACCACTACCACCGCCATATACACTTGATTTGACAGGAGTTGTCGTAGTCGTAGCGGTAGTGGACGATGCATTATCACCATAGACACTGCTCCTACCGCCTGAAGTCACAGGACTCGTAGCAGGAGTAGTGGTAGTTATGGGTGCTGTTCCAGCTGGGACTTGAGCAACATTGCCAAAAGGTGACGATCGTACATTGGTATGTTCTGCCATGATGGCATCACGATCACCTGTCCTTGACAACACATACACAATTGCTAACAACACACATACTCCAACGCACATGGGCATGCGTTCATGAACTAAATTTTCATCACGTTCGGCATCAGCTGCAGCTGCATGAGGACGATTACGGCGACTTTCATCCTACAAATCATGATTTTTTTTACAAGTAGATTAGAGCATGATGTAAAGTGGATGTAAAAAGGCAGAGAGAGTGAGAGAATGACAAGTAAAAAATATGGGAAAAACATGGTGTCTCATTCATTCATGAGGGTGTTTTTTCTTTTTTTCTTAAAAAATGCCGATCATTTAGTCATGTAGAAATACGTAGAAAGTGTACCAAGGGCTCGGGAGTCACAGTCATATCCCCAAAACGGATATGGAACCACCAAACACGACGGCAAGGATGAAACGACATGATGTTGTGTGTGACAAAATGAACAATTTAAAAATCACTTACGACTTCTAACGGTGCATAGGCATACTTTGCCATCTTGTTGGAACTTTAATTCAAAATCACACAAGTCTCTAAACACAGAGATGACTTTCGACGACAAGAGCAACAAAACCGCACTGCCGAGGCGACAAGAGAAAAAGAAGTGAGAGCAACCGAATATCTCCTCCTCCGTCGCTCGCTGATAGATGCCTTTTTTTGTCTGTGTTTGGTGGTCATTTTTTATAAGGAGCAGTGTACGATACTGTACGCTGATCTCGCTTCCGTGGAGTGTTGTGCGGTGGTTGGGTCGTGCCACTATGTGCTCCGATGGGGGACTAGATGAAAATGCCAGAAGGACTGTACAGACAAACTTACTTTCAAATATTTGGGTCGGCCGAGTCGTTCGAAACAAGAATGACTAACAATGAAAAAAGTCATTTCAAATTTCCACTCTATCTCTACACGGTTCACAGTTACGGACTGTACGTCTGTACGTACTACTAAAAACCAACCGTCTGGTCTTCCGTTATGTCATGCTCATGTCAACCCTAATCAGGCCTCCGAGCCAACTTTCTCTCCATAAAAACTTACAGTAGGCTCTACGTAAGCAACGAATCCTACTTGCACTGTAAATTATTAAATAGTTATTGTGCTGTGAAATCAAGAATTCTAATGAATGAGGGAGATGGCATTTCAATACTTCACTACCCACATTCATCAGAGCATTATACCAAGCCCAGATTGATCATCCAACATTGATCGTCGTCGTCGTCGTCGTCGTCGTCGTCATCATCATGACACGAAGTAACGATGAATCATGTGATGTGTCTGACTTTGCAAGTGATGATAGCTATTATAAACATGATTTTGATAATGATGATTTCGATAACAATGATGAAGAAAGAACAAAAAATAATGAAGCATTCGTATTGAATTCTTCAACACCTCGAACGTTCCGATCTGTTTCTGGAAGAAACATCAAAACCAAGAAAAATTTGGATGTGTCCTATTATGACATACAAGAACGACAACCTAATTCTGTCTTGATTGATGGTCGTGAATCTCACACGTCCGACATGGAAGCCTATCAATCTTTCATACAACGCATGAAAGACGAGGATCCATCACGTCATTCCTTAGATACACCCTTTAACGATCAATTTTGGAAGTATATTGAATCTGCATTGCAAGAATTGGTCAACCACTTGGGGGGATTTTTGCTGCAACTGCTCCGAATAATGCTTCGGAATCAAGTGGCACGGAAAAGAAGAAGAACAACAAAAGTCGTCCATTAGGTCCCGAGGAGTCTATGAAATTTTTAAGTAAAAAACTGGCATTAGATCCATTATCACCCGTTAATCCAACAATCGTTGCAGAAGCTGCAGGAGTGACTTTAGATATTGCCTTGACAGAATTATTATATGCAAGTCAAGTGGGGTTGGTCAGTATTAAATTTGCACCGGAATGCACACGTTGTGGTGGTGCAGTGTGCACGTCCGAATGGTTATCCTACTATAAGGATTCAACGAAACCAATCCAATGTACGTCATGTACATTTGAAAATTATGTAAACCAGCTTGATAAAATATCGATTGTGTTTGTATTGCATCCATCTGTATTGTACATTTTGGCATCACGAGATGTATTTGGATGTTATCCCTCCTCGGCATCCCAGGCTGCGACTGTTATCTTTGCAGCTGTACCAGCTACAACGGATGGGTCTAGTTATAGATGTTCCATTGGATGTGGATCTAATCCATTGCGGGAAGAACCATTGCCCAAAAGAACGTATCGCATGCAATGCCTTTTATCTGGTACAGAAAATTATTTATAAGTTTTGAATGATTAACCAAATGGTGGAGAGGACGATACAGAATGTGATGATTTTCTTTTACCAATACGTGTCTCTGAACTTCATAGAGAAGTTCATCATCATATTATGAACAATGAAGAACAGCAAAAGGGAGAAACTCAACAACCACAGGAAAAAGCTTATAGTCGTCCAGTACTTCAAGTTCCGCATGGTCGTTTTTATATAGATATATATCCTGATACATGCAATATCTATGGTCTTTGGATACAACAGAATATTGATGATGATGTTGCCTATTTCAAACCACATGTAGAACGAGCACCGTATACATCTGTGGCACAGATTATGCACCATCCTGCCTTTGATAGATATGTTTCACCTGTAGGTGGAACAGCAACTGACATTTTGAGAGTTGCAACATCCTTGGAACTTCAAAATGTAACCATAGTCTTTACAGATATAGTCAGTTCCGGTGATATGTACAATACATTAGATGATTTCGAAACCATTGCTATACTGAGAAAACAGTATAGGATACTGTATCAGATATTTTCTGGTTGGGGACGTGTTGTCAAGTGCTTTGGTGATTCTGTCATGGGTGCTTTTGTAGGTGGTCCACCTGCTATTAAGGCAGCTGCCAAGGCAATGAAACAAATTACGACTAAGTGCAAATGTTCGGATGGTACGCCTGTCCATGTATGGATAAGTATTCATTCAGGACCTGCTATAGTTGTACCATGGAATGGTATGAATGATTACTTTGGTTCGACAGTCAACCAAACCCGACGAATGCAAAAGTCAAAAGCACCATCACCACCAACAAATCATGATCCTTCATCCTCTATATCCTTGTCATCGTCTTTGGAGGACTTTGGTTCATCCTCAACACAGTATGCCCCTACCACGAAAAGTAGTAGTGAATGTTGGATAAGTGACTCATTATTGGAAGATGATATTGAATCCATGGATGTGTATCATAAAGTTTGTGCACTTGATGACTTTGAAGCAATTCCTACAAGAGAGTTTTCAATAAGTAGTACTCAAGGATATTTCACTGGTAAAGGCATTCGATTTATAGAAGATTGTTAAACATTGATTATAGAAAATCAAGCATAGGAATTTACTAGCTAGATAATAATATGTTGTACTGCATATGAACATACAACGAGAATGTAGAATTTGAAAAATAAGACTTTACTTTGGTTGATTGCTTGTGGACTCGTATTGCATACTGTGTGTATACATACGCCCCCTTCCTTCCTCTCTTACGCAGACCTACTCGAAAGTTTACGTGTAGCCTTTGATGATTTCTCCAAGGGCTACTCTTTGCAGGCGAGTTCCTCCATGAGCTCTACTGCCAGGGACTCCAGGCTATAGCAACAGCAGATTTCAAAAGTTCTGAGACAATCTGTTGCATCCTGCACGTTTTCATCGATAGAGCGATTTGTAAAACATGTATTCTGATGTTATGGTTTCCCACAGAAGTGCAGGTTGAGAAGCAATTTCTCAACCAAAAAGTGGTCAAATATTGTCGAAGAAGATTCTCATGTTGTGAAGACAGCAGCATGAGCACAACAAGGAAAGATATAGATAGTGTACAAATTGTACCTGTACTTAAATCTGTACGGTGCATACAGCGCAGTAGGTTGGACGATGACCGACTTGTCTTGTACAGACTGAATAAGTACTGCAAAAATAATTTCTGTCTAATATTTTCAAAAGAAGACACGCCACAACAAATTAGATTCTGTGTATCCATCTATATGCTTAATTTCACCCTCTAAAATAATAGGAATGCGTCTATTTTCTATCTATTAGTGTTGTACGATCGGCACCAGTACCTGGCACTGTCTGGTCACCTCTTTCTCTAGAAATCTGAGCGCAAGAAGTTTTGCACTTAGTTCTGTCTTCACTTTTCTGGTATTTGGAAATCAATGATTTGTTAATTACAGGTTTGACTTCAAAGATGATAGAGAAAACGACGACGATACTGATAATGATCGATTGTTTTCATCTTCGTGTTCTTGATCATCGCTAAATGACATTGCATCAAACCAAAACATTTGTTCCTGTTGTGACAGTGGTTCAGTATCTCGTACAGTTTGGAAGGGATGTTCCTGTTGCTTTTTTTGTTGAGACCTTCGCAATCTTCTTTTTCTTGCTATCGTCAAGGAACGGGTAAAACCACTTGACGCTAAGTTTTGATAACGTTCCTTTCGATATTGATTAGTCAATTGTAATATTTCCACCTTGGATAGCCTGCATGATTTCATAATAATTTCTTGTCGAACTTGTGGAGATAGTTTTAACTCTTGAATCCCACTGCAAGGCAGAAAGATGTTGTGGGCGAGTTTTTGTTTGTTGTGAATGAGACAAAAAAAGAGTGTACGAGGGGATGTAAGAAACTAAAGATATATTTGTCCTCGAACAAGTAATTTTTTACAGTATTGACGAGGTAAGCAATGAAAGCAGGTACACTACAAACCAAAACATTGCTATTGGATCTCATTGTCCTCCTCTGGTTTTTCGTACTTACGATCCTTGGATACCTGATTTATAACATGCTTCATACCTATTCAAATCAACGGTTTCTAGTTCTATGTAGGACCACGATAAACCGATAGGTAATCCACATGACGTTGACGGATTATCTGTCCATGTTTGCTTGTATTCTCGTGCATGAACTTGATTGAACCACACAGCTTTAATGATACTTTCTGTAGCAGTTTGATATGATGTACTACTACTCTCTCCTAAGGATCCAGCTGCTGAATGGAAGGATTCACTAATATTACTATATTGGTCAGCGTCATGGACATTGTTACAACACCTTTGTAAAGATTCTTCCAATGTTTTTACTTTCATACAACCTTGTATATTAGGACAATCATAATGATGATTCAAAATGGGATATTTCGAAACCAAATCATATTCATATTCATCACCTCCACTATCAATTTCATTTTGGAACATTTCACCATGAGTATCAAATGTCAGACTTTTTGTTTGTCTCAACTTATGCGAGGACGACCAACAAACACCTCCATTTAGGTCTACCAAAAAGATGAAAAGCAAAGCAAATGCAAATACTACCAAACCTATTGCATAATAAGGAAAGGAAGAATCATCTTCGCTGTTGTCAATTTCACCATATTGTTCTGGTTTGTCAAGTTTTCCTTTTTCTTCCTGCAGTTCTATATTTTCTTGAAGCTCATGGACAGTAGCACTATCAAGTTCTTTATCTTGACGATAGTTTACACGTACAAGATCGTCGTGTAAATTATGCAATTCACCACTATCGATCATTAATCGAAGAGATTCTTCTATGCTTTTAATTTCATCTTTCAAACTATTGTCAATCTTGGAAGCAAATTGAAGAGTTGTAAAACTTTCAATCACAAAACATTGTTCACCAAGTGACCTTTTACCTTCACATTCAACTAGTTAGTAGTAGTAGTTTGATATCACAAAGTAATTGTGTTAGAAGTATTGGAGAAAGTCATTGCAGGGAGTGAAACCATATTATTACAGAAACTGCTTACCTTGATGCCTTATTTCATCAACAGGAAACATACTCATTCCAACAATAGGTAAACGTCGTCGTCTTTGTTCTTGCTGTCTTCTTGTAGAAGTACTTCGTTCTCTGGTATTTCTATGACGTAAAAATAATGACCTCCTACTATTGTCGCCACTTCCAGTAGTTGTATCAGTTCGAGTATATGCTAATTCATTACCATTGTTGTTCATATTTGCATTGCACTCATCGAATATAGAGGATAGAATAATTTGTGACGTAGTACTTTCAATCAATGGAACAATATAATTTTTGATTGTAGAAACCTTTGTATGTTGATCTGTAACAATTTCATATAGAAATTCAAATGTCGATGTTTGAATCTCCTGTTCTTCTTCGTCATATCGTCGTTTCGTACTGTAATAGAAACCTGTTTCCTCATCCATCTTGCATAAAGAATCATCATTATCCTGAATTCCATCACTCCATGTGTTGAGATCTAATGCAGGAGACACTACATCATACTCTGTTGGAGGGGAACTGTCTTCTCTGTTTATTGGTGGTGCTGTGGATGATGATTCTGGCGTCGATGAAGGCCTTGGTGTATCTATATGAAGTTTTGGTTGACAATTTGTTTCATCACAATTGTAAATGACTAGTTTTGCATCTGCTATTGACACGCAACTGCAACTAGTCCAAACAAGTATAAGTATTATGAATTTCATTCCCAAAGTACACATTGATTTAGATCGATCAATCCCCTGTATCGAACACCATTTCAACGATAAGAAAAATAAGGATATCATTATCATCGCCATGTCGACTCGACGTTGATGTTTGTGCGACACACACGGGACTAGGGAACTTCTTGTACGAGTACTTGTAATCCCAGCATGGCACGTTTTGTTGCGTTGTGGTTTGACTTTCTCTATGACTTCAAGTTCTGTGTGGAATAACAAAAGAAGTATCCTGATCTTCGGGAAATTTATCTAATAGAAATAATAATGCCGAAAAATTCAGTTGGCGTCAACAATTAGTAGGACCGAACTAGCGTACAGTTACACGAGCCAATGAACGGTCGAAGGACCTTCTGAATACCAGGTAATGCCGTTACTAGGACTCTATAATTAGACTTTGACCACTCAATGCGATTCAATTAACGAAAGCTCAATACATCTGGTGCTTCCTTGCTCATTGGTCGAAAATAGCAACGCGAACCAGACTAAGAAAGAGTCAGTGAAACCGTAATGGGCACTTGTGCATAGGGATGAAGTAAACTTCTACGTGAGGGAGTTTACTTGTTATTGATATCCATGCGAAAACATTTTTTAGACTGTCTTTATTACTCCGTACTAGTTTTGGGTTATCCTGCAAGGAATGAATTCAATGCAGTTGTTTTTCCATTCAATATTGCCCATTTGCACTGACGATTCTTCTTTGTAAGTTCCCATGTACTTCTACATACTTTCTACATTGTACCAGGTACACAAATTTTTGGCCGTTTCTGACTAGATCGATCATTGGACATATATATTTAAATGTGATTCGGATATCAATATATATTGATGACGTCAAAGGTTAGGGAGAGATTTTCTGCTGGAACACATCTAGCTTCTATAGTTAGTACGTCTGAGGTACCGGTATGAGACTACGTACGATTCTGTATATACTCCCTGTAGGAACTGCTACCTTGTAGAAGATCTGTACCTGTACCAGGGGCAATACCAAAAAAACAATGATAAACGCGCACGACGTCAAGTAGTGCCCAATCTAGCACATGTTAGCGAAAACGACCGCTACAGGCAGTCACTGAGGAAAAACTCGATCTTCGGACATACAGACAAGAAACATCCCAATGCATGAACGGAAAAACCTTACTCCTAGTCTCTAGAGTACCTGGAACGGTTTCCGTTGCGTGCGAAAGATACTGTAAAAGACTGCCAACTGCAACGGATACCTACGTATATCGGATCTCTCAAGATCTGAGATCTTTTCTCTTTTCTCCACATCTTGATCCCACCCAAAGAAGAAGGGCCGACAAAACGAGCTTTCTTTCATAAACCCAGTTGCGTAAGCCCACAGGCCGAGCTTGTTATTGTTGACTTTAATACTGTGGTCGAAATTCTTTAGTTGAATTTATCGGTGTGACACAATTTTTTGTTCAATACTACTTCTTACGACAACAACAATATCCAATGATGGATTCCAACAATGATAATGATGGTTCTTACTCTGTAGCCATTTCTCCTGGAACAGTTCAAATGTTTGAACTTGTGACAGCACAGCATACGACGACAACTACAACAACATGTGGTGGTAGCTCTGAAAATGGTACCAGTACGGCTGCTAGTCTTATGGATATACAACATTTGTTAAAACTTATGGATATTTGTACATGTGCATCCGCTGAAAAGCATACCGGTGTGAATTGTGTGACAGTATCCATGGGTGATGTTGTCTTTGAACATGTACCACATTGTGGTGAAATGATTGAATTGACCGCTCGTCCAGTTTTAGTTGGTCGAACATCCTTGGATATCGCCTTGACGGTAATTGTGGAAGGTGTCGAAGGTGTACGAAAGATTGTATGTGAGGCAGTCTTTACCTACGTCACGACAAAAGGGCCAAATGGTGAAAAACGATTCTGCCCCCCCTTGGACGATGGCAATAATGATAGTTGGGATTCTTCGGAACAATCTAAATGGGAGAAAACAATTGCATCCTACAGAAGAGCATTGGTCCACGTGGAACGTAAACAGGTACAGAACAATACGGCTAGTGCTCCTGACAGTAGCAACGAGGGATCAGGATTTGATTTAGAAATGAGTGAGGTAGTCTTGCCTGCTCATCAAAATCATATGGGTCATACGTTTGGGGGTGTTGTAATGGCATGGATGGCCAAGGCTGCCTTGGTTATAGCAAGTCGTAAATCCAAACGATCAACAGGTTCTCTCAGTATAAGATCAGTTCTGCGTGTTGACTTTCAATGTGGATCAGACGTTTCAGATCATTTGATATTCCGACCACGTATTACAGCTATATTTGATAATGGACGATCGGCAGAGGTGGAAGTACGTGTTTCCAAACGCAGTATATCTACAGGTGTTGAAACGCATATGAATGTTGGTTACTTTTACGTCTCGGGAAGTGTCCAATCTGGTGGTGAAAAAACATCCATAAAAGATAAACCCTTTTGTGCTGATATGAATTTCAGGATTCGAAGATTATCTTCGGCAAATACCGATACACAACAGAAAATGCAAGAAGAGGCATCATGGAGACGTCGCTTACTATTGGCACGTCGGCGTTTACTAGGTGGAATTGGAGATGCAGTTGAATGGCACCCATCACTCCATGAACAAGCTCCACTACTCACAATTATGTCGGTGCTTCGTCTAGTACATCATAATGACCCAGCTGTTACTTGGATACCTTTGATATTACCTGCAGTTGCACCATTGACATCACCATTGACTAGTGATACAGCCTCAACAGAAGTATCTTCTTCTTCATCATCATCCTCAACACCACCCTTGATTGAGTGGACATCTGGCCAATCATGGGGACGGAAAGATACATTTGTTCTTCGTGCTACAGGTATTTTAGTACTCGAAGGTAACAAAGAAACCGATTCATCTGCAACGGATACCAAGGCCATTTCTTCTTCTTCTTCTCCAGTTCAAAGAGTATTTAACACTCTTAAAAATGAACGATGTAATTGGGATGAGGCATGCATTAGTATTAATATTCTTGAAACTCAGAAAGGCACTAATGGCGGTGATACTGAACCAACATCGCAAGTCAAATGGGATGTGGTAGAGCATATTGCCAAAACACCCATTCAAGCTGTTGTTAGTGCAGTCATGAAAGGCAACCAAAATCCCGAAACAATTGTACCCTTTTCCTATTTGCGTACTTGGAAGATAGATGATGATAACAGTGGTGGCAATAGAGGAGGAAAGGGAGACGAATCTTCTACTTTAAAGCAAACAACCACACATCCGAAAACTGCAATTTTAGCATCACAAAGCGTTGTGCATTCCAAAGCAAGTCCCAAAAGTTGTTTGAATCAGGTATTGCCATCTGGATGGTTTTTAAAAGAATTATCGTCGACAACACTAGTACCAGATGGTACTGCCAAGACCAACAATAGCTATGGGGTTGTTGAGGTCACCTATATTGTAGAGCATGACTTGAATCGTTTACGTCATATTGCTGTAGGTATGCCTGATGAAATCATCGTCGAAACAATGGCATCCATGATACAGGGGTGGTTCAATCGTCTTGCGACTTATGTATAGTAATCAATGTATATCTAACGTCTATTATTTTACAACCAAGTTAAACCCACAATATTGATATGGGACATTTCAAAGATACCACTTGCACAGTCAGCCAACACGAAGTAGTTTACAACCCGTGGACAGTTCTTCTGAAAGTACATACTAACAAGACTTTTTTCGAGAGAGTCCGCATATTATGTATAATCGACTATATGTTCTAATTTATTTGTAGGCTATTATATCATCACCACCACTTTTACTTCTAGCCAATTATTTATGTGAATAGCATTTTCAGTATATCTAGCGGCGCTTGTATTAGGTTCTTTTGACAATTACGAAGTATTCTTTTTGTCAACATTTGGTGAAACCCTTGAGGAGCAAGCGTTTTATATGCAGCTTCAAATAATGGTACTGGTAAACCAAATCGTATAATCCCATAGGTACAATCTGCCCAGTTGGCTTTCCGTACAGCATTTATCAATGCATTCAAAATTTCAGTTTCTTTGCCATTGTTGTTCAGAGAAGCGGAATTACCAAACTCGGTAAGCCTGAATTGTTCATCGATTATGGCACGTGCCATTTTGATTTCTCGATCACCCAAAATACCAACTTTTCGTGTATAATGTTCCATTGTTACTATACTTGCATTTCGATAATCAAATCCTGTCGGTGCAAGGATGTTTATTGGTTGCTGCGGCTCCTTTTCTTTTTGTTTTTCGTTCTCGTCTTCTTTGCTGTTATCACTACTGGTCTCATTGACGTCATTACTCCCGTCATCGTCATAATCCATGTCCATCCATAATCCAACTTTATGATACGCCACAGCCATTCCTAATGTATTCATAATGACAGCACCACTTTGTGGTCCACTTCCTCCTTGATGCATTAATTCATTGGGAAGGAAATGTCTAGCGAACGTCATGATTCGTAAACAATGATTACGATATGCCTTGATTTCATCTTCTGATTGTATATAATTTCGATTATGAATATGTGGTAATTCACCATCCAACATGAAATGTTTAGAAATGACGAAATATCGATCAAGTGAAACACCCGTATCAAATCCAAATAAGATAGGATTCATAATCAAAAATCCAAACCCCATGGCAATCAAGACTACTGTAATTGACGCACAGAACCACATGTTTTCTTTTAATAATTTTATAGTCTTGTTTCTGTATTGCAGAGCGCGTGTGTAATAAAGATCACGACGCCGTGTGATGTGCTTTATGAATAAGCGAATATTGAAAGATTTTTATTTTAAAATCCCTTTCAAGAGTATAGTAAATGTGGTTCGTCTGATTGACTCTCTCTCTAGAGGACTAGTTCTAGGATGTAGAAGGAGGTCCTACAACAGATGGGACGAGGACCCGGACCAAGACTCTGGAGGGTGTGAGATGTGCGAATGCAAATGCGATGTTATGATGGGTATCTTTTCAATGACTCCAAAGAGCCAAGCGAGTCAGGAATGACCGCCGTGCTCGATCTGCCTCTGAGTTGATGACTCCGCCTGAAATCCCAAGCATATCAGCTCGTACAGACAGACAGAACGTAGATGCCAACAAAATACAGTGGGACGGGCAGAATGCCTGACGAGCCTGCCTCTAAGATAGAGCACCTGTACTCGTACTACCGGTAGGTACAGATGGTGCGTGTTCCGGGAGGGCGGGCGGCACTAATCTGTAACTGGTAAATAGATAGTACCAGAGTAATATTATGTTGGTCTCATAGCCCAGGCAGGTTCGTGTATCGTGATTCAGTCGTGGACTTTAGGAAACAGGACCAAAACTGTTGTCGTTGAAGGCGTGCTGCGGATAGTGGTTTACTTTTGTTTTCTCACAATATCTATAAATCTAAAGTTAGAACCCACCCGCCACTACTATAATATCGATATCGCAGTAATAATCATTTCGTACATCATGACCGAATTCACAATCTCACTTGCTTCTCCCAAGGACAACCATGATGACAAATCGACCTCGT
This sequence comes from Asterionellopsis glacialis, assembly GCA_014885115.2. Lineage (NCBI taxonomy): Eukaryota > Bacillariophyta > Plagiogrammaphyceae > Rhaphoneidales > Asterionellopsidaceae > Asterionellopsis > Asterionellopsis glacialis. The sequence continues at coordinate 30,527 of WKLE02003690.1, forward strand.
CATCCCCCCCATTGGATGCATCAGCAGTTTTGAAACTTCGACGTGAAATGCGGGTTGTTTTTGGATGGAAAGAAGATTATGGAAAGTTAACATCAGCTACTGATGGAAGTCAAAAACGTCTCGATGCAGAAAAACAAGCAGATAATTTTGTTCGGAACTGTTGTATTGCCTTTGGTGGTGATACTAAAGCAATGGATAACATGTTGACCGAGTTTGATCGAGTCAAGAAAGACTGTGGATGGAAAGAAAAATATGGAAAGCTCACAACCACAAAGGCAGCATTGAAGAAACGTGAAGAGGCTGAAATCAAGGCAGAGGCTCTTCTTCAAAAAATGTCCTTTTAGAGAAGGGACCAAAATGACGCAAAGAAGATTTGAAGGCCAAGATTTTTATATTTTCAGAGAAATAGACCTACTGTTGACAGTAGGAATCATAAAGCTTTAGGTGTCACCATTGAATTCATTTATTTAAAATAGTCAAGAATACATTTTCATTCTGAATAGTTTTTTCAAAGTTTCTATACCATGTTGATTACTGTATTATAAATGCCAGGAATTAGACATGAACTATTGAACCAACTCTGACAGTCGTTCCGAAGGAATGTGGTCATATACAATACTGCAGGGTACAGCTTACGAAAGAACTTTCGCTCACAACATAGAATACCAAGAAGGTACTTTTCGTACAATTTCAATATAAATCGATAGCAGTATAAATGCTGTGTTTTATTATTCAGTCGTGCCCCGATTTTCATTCCTACCTGTCCAGTTTTGGAAGTCTTGGATCAACGTGGAGATTCCTTCTTGGCCAGTTTTCGTGAGTCTTGGATGTCACATACGGACGGTTGAGACATGCTTCGCCACCGTCCATGGAACTGGTACCATTTCTCGTAGGTCCTACATGAACCTGGGTAGGAATTACGAATACATCCTTCTGCACCTGGGTACAGGTATGATCCCGGATGCCCCCCCCAGTCACACTACCTATTATCTGTTTCTCATTCGACTAGGACTAGTTCGAAAGTTTTTTACTCATCATCTGTACAAAGGCTGTAATCCATTACACACGGCCTTCATCCCTGATTACTGAAATGCGACCCAATCCCGACCAATTCCGTATATCCCACAGGATGTAGGAGTCGTGAATTCAATTTGCTAGCTACCTGGTACGAGTTTTAATGATGCCACCAAAACCGCGAATCAAATCTTCACAACCCATCTTGTCAAAACAATCATAAAATTTAAAAGAAAACATAAAAAATATGAAAATGAAGTTCATCCAGATCTTTGCTCTTCTTTCAGCGTCCAACTCTCTCTTGACAAGTGCTGATCGCATCGGTGGTCCAAAGAGTGACTTCGATCGAGGAGTCGAGTCACATAAGGGAAGAGGTACCGCCTGCCCGAGGGAGCATTCCTGTCCGAAGGACACCAGCTGCATTGTGAAGAAAGACGGCAAAATCAACTGCATTTGCCCTGCTAGCGGCCGTGAAGCCATTTCAGGAGTCACGTGTGATGCTCTTGAGTTTTTTGATTCTTCTGCTGTCACTCCAGACTCTGAGGATGAAGCTTGTGATCCAGAGTTAGCCGGTTGTGGCGAAGATGCTGATTGTGGCGTTCATAATGGTGAGAGTGTGTGCACATGTCCTGGAGTTGGAGCGGTTCCAAAGGGTAAAAAGTGTGATCTTTCTGGTGCAGACCTATCAGTCAGCGTCATCAAAAGCAATGTTACTAAAACTGGCGGGGGGGATCGTGAACTTTCTAAAAGTGGGTGCACTGATGTGTCAGGTTGGGTTGATAGTTTTGGTGATGACTGTGAATGGTATGTAAGCTACGATTCCCCTGGATGCCCAGAGTATGGCAACATGTTCATCGGAGAGCACGGTGCGCCGAAGGATGGGTGCTGCTACTGTGGTGGAGGTGTTCGAGATCCTGTGAGTCTAATATCATCTTAAATAACTTCAAAATTGATCGGTATATTCAACTCTGCTCACTAATTTATTACTTGCCCCTTCCTTTCTAGACTGCGGAACCATTTACAATCATCTTCATGTCGGACATGGAAAACCAGTATCGCAATCACCATAACGAATGGTGTTACAACATTGCAAACTACGTGAAGAACTTTGGGGGTACCAACACTTATTTTGATAACTACCCCCACATTAAGGTAGACCCAAAGCTTGTAATTCATGGCGGTGACTTGTCGGATACAACATACCATTGGGATTTTACAGCTGACGATTTGTTTGATCGGACATATCAGCAATTCTATGATGCAAATATTCCTATGATCTCAGTCTTGGGAAATCACGATGAAATTCGTGGAATTCCTCACAATCAGGCTGATTCTTTTGTAAGAAAGTCTTTCAACAAAGCAGAATCTCTTTCCTCCGATTTTTCATTTGATGAAATCACTGGGGACTCAATCTCCAAAAATTCGTATTATGTTGCGAAATTCAAAGGTCTCCAACTTGCCACGGTCAATGATGCACTGGAAAGTACCGGTAGTCAATGGACTGCGTTCAAAAACAAGCTAGACACAAGCAAACCAGCACTATTTTTTAGTCACAGACCTTTGAGACACCAAATATTTGAGGAAGCGAAGTTGGGGTCTCATTTGTCTGATTACATTAGCAAGTTCCCAAATCCAAACCATTATGCAGGGCATGCCCATCAATATTATAAAGAAAGTGTTGTTGGCGTTACAAGCCATGTTGCTCCATATCTTCATAAGAAGGAAACAAGTGAATCTGGAGTGTACCACCCTTCTGGATTCTTAGCTCTTTTGGTTTCACCAACGCAAGGAGTGTTGGAAACGAAGCTAATTCATTATGACTACCAGTCAGTAACAGGATGCTGGGGTGATGGCTCTATCTGTGGAGTGGGAACCACTTGCAATCGTTGCTGCCACAATAACCGAAATGCATTGGGGACTAAGTGCGGAGGAGCTAAGTGGCCTGACGGCACTCTTTGTGGTGTGGGGACAACATGCAACTATTGCCAGAACTCGTGGGAGCATTGGGACTCAAAAGGATTCACAGCTTGTGGTCAGGAGCCTTGTTGGTCCGCAGGTTCACACTGTGGTGCAGGGACGACTTGTAACAACTGCTGCAATGGATATTCTTGGTGGTGGTCTTTATTTTTTACTGCCTGTGATTAACGGGAGACTCACATTGCACTTCGTGGTGGTTTCAGTGTAGATCTTTCTGACAGTGGTTATGAATTTGCTACTAAATCGACCGTTACTGTAAGTGGTTGGCCACCACAAATGCGGTTGAGCGTCGACGGAAGTGAAACAATCGTAAGGAAACCTACGTCGGGCGCTGATCTCACTCACGATATCCCTCCTGGGACTAGACATAGCACCGTGAATTCCAGTGGAAGGTGCGGTACATGTTCGTCAGAACTTCGTACAGAAACAAGCTTAATCGCCAGGTAATATTACATTCGAGGGAGCGGTAAATGTTACCTGGGGGTTGAATCTTTATCCTTCTAGTCTATCTACAACAATTTTAAAATGAAATACTTAAAAAAAAAATTCTTCTGGATCGGGCAAGGGTTTTGAGTCGTTGTTGTGACATAAAAGGAGTTTCTCAGAGTGATTGCCAGTATGTGATGATAAATACAATACTAAACCATTCTCACAAATTTCTACCCTCCGAAAGAAAACTTTTCCAGTCATGGAATAATGGACACATGTCTTGTTCCTGCACTTTGGTATTGTGTAACTCAAACCTGGCAAAGCGCCGGCGGGCATGCAGACAAAAACACGCAAAATATCCCTCCGAGAGACCATAGATGCATATTTTTCTTCTCGCATTATTTCTCACTTTCACTTTTCGTTTTTAGTCTCGTTGAAATACGCCCGATGAACATGACATCGAGATCATCTTTCCCAGACGCCATATACTTCCAAGCAGATGATGATTCGTATTTTTCGGATGTGCCTGACCTAGTGGATGAATTGTTTGAATTACCAAAGGTACGATTGAGTATGCCACGTGTTGCATGGAGAAGTGGCTCTTTCCCTTTCTCCCTACATGCTGCGAGGGCAGCACAGGGTTTCGTATCCGTTTGTTACCTACCACAATTTTAAAAAAATTCGTTTATTGTTTTATTGTTTTCAAACTAGGTTCACAGGATTTGTACTAGAAATCAATTCAAACCGACTTTCCGTTGCAAGACTAAAAGCATGGGGGCAAGTGAATATAAAAAGGTCAACGTTCAAAAAGATAAAGGTACCAAGCAGGTAACGAAATCAAACCAACACTTTAACAAATCCAAACCTGCCGTTACTGGCATAACGTACTACGAAAAGAAGTAGGACATTCAATCTATACAATAATTGCGGTAGAAGAGTTTTTGTTGGCTTGCATCACTTTAAATTTTTTTCGATTTTTAGTCGTCGCTGTGGCAAATCTTATAGGAGTATCTCAGAATGATCATATTAAAACAAATAATGCTGCGATTAGAATAACAATACATACATCAGTGGCATTACTCCCGTCCATTTCTGCCCCCTTCAGAGAAATTTTGTTTTCTATTGAAAACTGATGGACATATCCACTATGATTCCCAAATCTTTTTGCAACTCAAACCTGGAAATGAGCCGGCAAGCATGCAGACAAAAATACGCAAAATATCCCTCCGAGACCACAGATGCGTATGCTTGTGTATTCTCTGTTGTCTTTTTTCAGTATCCCTCACATTCATACATTTGTTGTTGTTAAAGATGCGTCCTATGAACATGACACCGATTCCATCTCTTCCAGAAGTAGTGTATTCTCAAGCAGATGACGATTCATATTTTTCTAATGTGTCTGACCTAGATGGATTGTTTGAAGCACTAGAGGTGCGATTGAGTATGCCATGTTGTATGTGGAGAAGTGGCTCCTTCTTTTTTCTTTCTACACGTCGTGAAACCAGAACAACGTTCCATCCATTGGGTAGCTATCACGATTTTAACAAATTCATTTCTTGTTTCCAAATAAGGTATACAGGATTTCTATCGGAAATCATTTTAAACCAACTTTCCATTGCAAGATCAAGATTTGCAAAACAAGTGGATCTAAAAAAGTTAAGGTTAAAACAAATAAAGATCTCAAGCAGGTATCGAAATCAAACAAAAGCCCAAACCGACCAAAACCTTTACTTAGTAGCTTTGCGTCCTATTGCAAGAAGTAGGACATTGGGTTTTTACAAACTTTGTAGTCAGATCTCATGTTGTGAATATTAATGATGGAATTCTGAATTAGAAAATCCATCATGACAACTGCCTTGTCATGTAACTAAATCTATAATTGAAGCGTCACCATCACTATCACTATCGTCATCGCTACTTGAACTGCTGTCACTGCTGGAACTACTACTATTGCTGCTGATGCTGCTCGATGAATCGTCGTCGTCATCATCATCATCACTGCTGTTTTTCTTATTGCCATTCTCATTATTCTCATTCTCGGATGACATTGGTGTATTAGATTTCAAAGATGATTTTTGTTGATGTTTTTTCTTATTGAGATATGACTGAAATAACAGTTGTTGTTCCTTCTCTTTGTCGTCGTCGTCGTCATCATCATGGCCTTTGTCATCGGTGTCATCCTTGTGGTTGTCACTTTGAGCATTGTCCTTCTCTTTTCTTCTCTCACGATTCTCTTTTCTTTTTGTCTTTTTCGCGTCTTGTGTTTCTTGTTTGTCTCTTTTATTTTTTTTACTATTTGTAATTTCTTGTTGGTATCGTAAACGATCATGTGGATTTAAACTTCTCCATAATTTATCTAATTCTTTCTTTACCATGGCATCAATAATCTTATCGTTATTTCTATTGGTAGCAAGAGTGGTTCCAGATGGATCATCATTGCTATCGTGATTATCATCATGAATGACAATGCCGTCGTCATTCTCGTTGGTTTTCATCTTTTGAATATGATATTGACAATCGCTATATATTCGTTTATAATGTTCCATACTAAATAATTGAAATGCTGTTTTTATTTTTGTAGCACTAGCAATGGGTCTTTGACGTTTTCCTCGAAGACTGGATCATTATTAGAATGAATGTTAGAAAGAATGAAACATTAGAGAACCCAACAAATAGAGGAAGACAAGAAACAAAATAATATGAGTGCACCGAGTGTTAAAAAAAAAAAAAGGTGTTTTTCATGATGAATAGTAAAACATGTTGAGCTCCTATTAGTAGAGAACTAGCTCTGTTGTTCCTAATATACATAATAATACAATTCCAAAACAAAAGAATCTTTCGTTCCGTTTGTTCGACTTTCCAACTTACGAATGATTACCAATATTATTTCTTATCATTAAACGTTCCATATAATCAACACGATTTTGTACTTCCATCATGCCTTCATAACTTTCTATAGCAAGTTTCATAGATTTTTCTTGTAGTGTTTGTTGCAGTGTGTGTTGTTGCTGTTCATTATCAATAGTTTGTCTACCATTACTAGCAGAATTATTAGCGTCAGCAGCAGCAGCAGCAGCAGCAGCAGCAGTAGTAGTAGTGGCAATTCCAGTGATAGTGTCGTTACCATCATGGTGCGATGATTGTTGTTGTTGCAAATGAGATGGTAATTTCCATGACGATGGATTATTTGGATTCGATGCTATTCGTTCTAATACAGAAGCTTGTTCAAGTAACATGGCTGAATTTTGACGAAACATATCGGATGCTAACCGTAAAATCATACTTGATTTATTACCTGGTAATCTATCTGATCGTGGTGATCGTTGCGGCTTTGTAGTAGTTGTTTTTGTGCTTGGTGTTGTTGATGTTGAGGCTGGTAATGATTGTTGTTGTGATGTAGCTGCAGCTGCAGCTGCAATGGAAGCTACTGATGTTTCTACTATTGATGTAGCATTGTTTTGTGTGACAGCAGGATTATTCGTTGTTGGTTTTGCCGGAGTTAACGAAGCCATTCTACTTCCAGGTACACTCTGTTCTTTTTTGGCATTAGAATGATTGGTTGCCATGGTTTCGTTCTACACTACTCTACTGTCAGTAATCGCATATGGTTTGCCCTTGCCGCAAACTTTGTCGTGTCCTCTGTTGAGTTTTGATGTCATGTGAAGATCGTCATGATTTGAGATTTTTGTCACTCTTTATCGATATTCTGAAACAAGAAAAAATAAGAAAGGAGGATTGGAGGGATGAGACAGGCACCCAGCATAATTAGAGTTAAGTTCTTTCGAATGAACGACGGACAGAAGTAGATATTTCCGTTTAGATAGAGAGGTCTGTCCATCCTCGCGCACGGGTCTGCTGGGTTGTCCTTGTTCCTGGGGTGCTCGCGAGCGTGGGCTCGTCATCAGTTCTGCCATTATACTACCGCCCGTTAACCGATCTAAATATTAAGCATACTGTAATTCTTTTTATAATTAAATTCAATATATCTTTCGTGGTAATAACATTTAATATTCATTATCATAGACGATTTTATGCTATTTTGCAAAACATATTTAAAAATTGATATTTCACGAAAATTGAATAGTGCCTAGTAGCACCTTACGTGAATTCTCGGAACTGACTGTCCCACAACCACCTCCTGACACCATCATCTCCATCCATCTTTTCACCACTGATTCATTCTTCTAACCTTGGACACTAGTCAACCCCGTTCGGAAGTTAGTAAAGATGATGGGTATGGATTGCAATTCATCATTGCAATCACAATCCCAAGGTTGATCTCTGCAATTGAAATATTCAAAGATTGAGGAATCTTGAAACGCAATATCGTCCACCAAAAAAAAAATTAATTGTTTGGGGGGGTTGAAAGATGTGGAGGAATGATGATCTGACGGAATTACAACGTTATCAAACGACTAAATTGGAACGATCTAAATCACTCCCAAGACAAGCATCTATTGTACCGGTTTCAGCTGCTGCTGGCATTCCACAGAAAACGAGAGGTACGACTCGTAGCCACAGCAGTGGAAGCTCTGCTGCCGCAAAACAGCCAGCAGATGCTGCTATAAAATCACCTGGTTCCTCATTTTTATCAGGATGGATGCTGTTGACACCTCCAACGCAATTATTACGTAGAAGACAAGCTGAACGACGACGTCAGAGTGCAGCAAATGGTGGTGCTGGTGGAAATGGACGAAATTCATTTTCAAAATTCTCAACGTCATCGTCCTTTCAACCACACCCACAACCTTCTACATCGAACGCGGCAAGACCATGGACAAAATCTGTGCTCACACAATTACTTATCCGTTTAGATGAAAATTTAAATGAATATTGTGATTGTTTGTCTACAGGGAAAGTTGCTTCGGCATCTAAATTGTTAGATACCTCCGAAGCAACTATTATCACACCTACAAGTTCAGCAACATCCTCACCTGCAAGTCATCCTACATTGTCTCCAGCTGCAGCTGCAGCATCTTTACAACCACCCATGTCACCTATAAGAGCAGCAATGTTTGTTAATCGAGGGCAGCAGCAACAACAACGAACCACGTCACCGTTGGGAAAGTTAAGTCCCAGTATTTTAGCATTGGAAGCTGAATGGGAACGATATGTATCACCCTTTTTATGCTTGGCAGGTGCAGAAGCCATGTATGGACAAATGGAACATATTTTATTATTTGATTTAAATATGAAACTTGTACTGCAAAACCTGTACCAACGTATCCATGAAGATTTCATGTCAGTCAAGGCTGATTTATGTGATCCTTTCCTTGCCGGACAAGAAGAAACAACCACATCAGGACCATTCGTAACACGCACAGCAACAGCAACATCTGTTGCGATGACAACTGCAACTCAAGCGGCACTGTCATTATCAAAGTCAATTCAAACTTTGTTACAATTTGTGTCATCACGTCAAAAGTTGATCCAGTTGCAAAGTGATTTGTTTTTTTCTTCCTTTAGAATTGACAACAACAACATCAACAAGAACAAGAACAATAAAGATCTACCATCACTACAAAAGACGGTACAAAAATTATGGGATGACTCCGTATCAACATCGTCATTGCGTAAATCACGTCGTACCAAAGAACAATGTGGATCAGCATTATCACTCATGTTGAGTCTGGATGATGAAATCAAGGCAACCAAAGCTGTGATATCCGCAGTGAATGAATTGGAACATTGTAGGTGAGTACAACTTGCGGTTAGGTCAGTGAGTTACTCACTTTTTTTTTGAAAAAAAAAAAAAGAAAGATCGCATTGTATACTGTGAGAACATCGATAGTATGTATGTTCGGCCGTTCTCAAATCAACATTGCGTAAATAAGATATTATATGCGGTCAAAAGCACTCATTGTGGCTGAAACAATACTTTTCTGCACAGTCATGTATACTTTGTCTCAAGAATGATTTTCATTGAAGGAGGAATTCAAACTCGTTTTATTCTTACCAAAATGGTAGATGAAAAGATTTGAACTACTTTTTTGACGGAGATTGTTTTTGGGCAGAGAATATTATGATTGTGTTTTGTGTTGTTGCTCTTTTTATCCCTACAGTCCAATGAGCCGTCGTACTTGCGTACATCCTTCCTTTGTAAATTTTTGTCTCGAGAGAATCTTGAAACCTTATTCCTACAATATATTCACTCAAACCTTCTTCTTGCTCTTGCTCTTGTGACGCAATATGTAAACAACAACTAAAGATTTATGAATACTATCATTCAAACCAAGATTCTGAAAAACTATATGAAATCACCTCCGAACTCGGTACTACAAGTATGGCTTCAAGTAACACTTGAACATATTTTATCCGTCATGCCGATATTCTTTGATAGGATTGATGCCTATTCTAGACCATTGTATGGGTTCGATAAGAGTCGTATGATTGTTGCAGACCATAATGAGAAAAACACCAAGAAGGAACATCGTCAGCTACAACAACAACAACAACAGAAACAGAAACAGAAACAAGTCATTGGTATTGTACATGATTATGATGCCTTTATTATTGACTTTTTACGTCGTCATGAAACCAAAGGCGGACAACCCATGGCAATATCTATTGTTTTAGATGCCAAACGTACATCAAATCTTCATTTGGAACGTGGTGTTGTTCCTCCCAATAATCTTCAACAACAGCAGCAGCAGCAATCAAGTGCGACAAATAACACTGACTCATCAGCATCGCAAACTCAACCACAAGCACTACAAATGAATCATGAAATAGATGAATGGCCGGCAATTTATATGAGAACTACTATTCATTCTGGTACATTATCATCCAACACAACGAATAGCAGATCACCCTTATCAAGATCACCTAGTGCTAGTAGTACACGTAGTACTGTTGGTGGTACAAAAGCATCGATATCATCCATGATGAACAAACTTGGTCATTCTCGTAACCTTTTAAAAGTACCAAGTAAACGTGATATTATGGGCGATGGCAGTATTGGTACTACTGCTGGCAGTGACCATCATGGTAGTATCAAATCTGAAGTAAATTTGTTACATTCCTGGTCGAATGATAGTCCTAAAGGTAGTGCTCGAAAGAGAGGTAGTAGTGGCAGTGGTAGTGTGGATGGTGGCGGTGGTGGTACAAACCAAAGAAATCATTTCAACAATGTATTGGAGTATGCACCTGATTCTGGAAAGTTATCATGGCCTCATGATGAATGGAATAAGCTTGTTCCACTCTTGCTCAATGAAAGGACAGAAACTGATAATGCGCGTGGTAATGTTGGAGGAGAGCCAAATGATATAATATCGAAACAAGATGTGGGCGTAACGGGAGGTTCGATGAATGCTGGTGTGATCAGTACGAATACTATTACTAATTCTCAAGCAGTAACATACCAAGGTGTTGGAGAATCATCATCATCATCCAACAATACCAACACTCGTCAAGAGCGACAAGATGTCGATGCAAGTTCTCATTCGACTATATCTCTTCCAAGTCCAACTAGGGCATCATCATCGAACGGTAACAACAACAACAATACATCGTCTTCCTCTATTTTCCATGTGAATCGATTAGGTGAATACATGTGGATGGTAGTCTTGGTGAAAACTGAAGATGGATCTAAATGGCATCGACGAAAAAGATCTCGTGGTCATAGTGATGAAGAAATCCGTTCCTTCTTGGGAGGGATTGCATCCAAACTGCGTTTAGAACCTAATATCTTTGGTATTGAAGGTGTTCAAAAGGCCCAGTCGTGTTCATCCAAGGCATCCAAACATATTTGTACAACAGATCTTGCCAAGTATTGCAACCTCAGTAGTACGTCTGACAATAACAGCATCAAGGATGATGATGACAATGACGAAGACGATGAAGACTCATACTGGACTGATGCAGATATTGATAACTTTGTTGTTGGTGTAAAAGATTCCTTTGGTTTACAACCAGAAAGTCGTATGAGAAGAGCCTTGAAGGGTACTAGAGGTTGGCAAACGGTAGGTGGCGGAGCGAACAAATCGAAATTCCGATCGTCAACACGCAATCGAAGTCGTCGTGGCGTGGATCGGCAAGCACAATCCTTGGACAATGCTCTTACCATGGATGACGAATATCTCGATAGTGCGATAGCATTCTTTCTTGGAACAGATTTAATGAAAACATTAGAATGAAGTTGATTCAAATTCAAAACATTTGTAAAATAACATGATGTACTAAAATTATGTATATAAAGATATATCACGAAAATCTACAGCAACCTTTATGATGATTAGAAACACCGATTAATAAATGGAAATATCATGTAGGGACAAGTACGAGTACTTTTGTCATCTTCCGTTACTTTACAAATGTTGTAGTTTTACTATGCATGTGTGTTGCTAGGTTTAGCTGTGACCCTTCATCTTGGGTTTCGATCACCGATACACCTAAAGATTAGCGACAACGAACAAAGCACAGACGTCTCCCAATTTTTGGAATTATTATTTTATTTTGAATTTCGGTACTTTCACTTTCGATGAGCTTTTTCAAGTGAAAAGAGCTCGCATCCGCAAACCAAACCACCAATCGAAAAAATCTCAAATAATGAAATCTCAAAATCATCCATCAATCAAACGCTGCGTTGAACAGTCAGTAGCACATGACACACCCTGATAACTACGTACCCTGTCAAAAGAACCCGACAGCAAAAGACGTTCTACAATGAAGAACTCTCGGTCGTCAAAAATACCCAGCTTTTGTTTTACTTTGCTATCTCTCATCAGGTGCTCAGGCGTGGCCTCTGGATTTGGTGCGCCCCTTCCAACACTAACTACGACGCATTCAGATCTCTCGTCGACTTGCTTGTTTGCGGGCAAAAAGAAGAAAAAGAAACCAAGCAAGCAAGGCGGAGGCGGGGGATTTGGAGCACTTCAAGACAAGCATAAACAATCTGCCAACCAAGTTGCCTTGGAAAAAGAGTTGCTGCAGATCTATACAGACGAGTTCAATGCCTACTCCCCGAGTCCCCGAAAGCTCGTGCAAGTATCATCCAGTCCTTTGATCTTTACCATTGACGACTTTATTGATCCTACCGCGTGTCAAAAAGTGCAATCCGACGGTTCTGGATGTTTTGATTTGATGTATCCCGAACGCCTCGCCGATTATCTCTTTCAGGGTCAAGAAAGCCAGTTGGACGGTCTCTTGTTTACCGCCACCAGTTCCGAGGAGCACACTCAAAAGGACCCCTCCTCTCATAACTATCCACTGGGTCTCCATCTGGATACCAACAATCAATGTCTCGAACGGCACGTCACGGCAATCTTGTATCTCAACGATGTGCCGCCGGAATGTGGAGGCGGGACAGTCTTTCCATTGGCGAGGACCCTGCCGAGCGATCATTCCTTGAAAGCGGCACGACAATTAATAGATGCAAAAGTCACAGCTACGAGAAGTCAAGCCGTCGTGGACGCTGGATTGGTGAAACAGGCAGTGGCAATGGAAAAACGAGACCAAACAGACTTTTTGGACAATCCCCACACCAACACAATGATCCGAATCCAACCTAAAGCGGGACGTCTGCTTTTATTCTTTAGTCGTTTACCAAACGGCCAACAAGATCCTCGTTCCTGGCATGCCGGAGAACGAATCCGGCCGGATCGAAATGAACATGTCACCGAAAAACGCATCCTGACGCTCTTTAAACAAGTCGATTACGATTGCTTTGAACTAGACGATCCACAACCACGAGCGCGACCAAAGGTTCCCAAACACAAGTTTGAAGACTACTTGGCTCCTCAGATTGAAGAGCAACAAAAATGGTTGCAAGCGAGGGCTCGGATACCGATCGCGTTGTATTAGTTACAAAATGCTTTCTTAGGCTATCCACACTTTGTGTGTATGGTGTACAGTATTAGCTTCGTACTACTTTACCAAGCTAACCACAGTGGTCAGTCAACTATTGCACTTTTAGAGAGCCTTTTCGTGCCCTCCCAGTGCTACTTTCAAAAAATGTACTCCGCTAGATAGAAAGATGGATCAGCTCTGAATTCAGGAACGTGCACAAGTTCCTAAAGGGATATCACCTTTCCCAGTCGGCTGTGCTTTTTCTCTTCTCGGTTTGGGCCACGATTTCGCTACAACCTTACAAAAGTTTTCACACAAAGTGAGATAGACTGTGTCCGATCACCATTGCAACCTTAGTAGTACGTTTGACAATAACAGCAAGGACGTTGATGAAAGTGACGGAAGACGATGAAGACTCATACTGGACTGATGTAGATATTGATAATTTTGTTGTTGATGTAAAAGATTCCTTTGGTTTGCAACCAGAAAATCGTATGAGAAGAGCCTCGAAGGGTACTAACTAGAGGTTGGCAAACAGTAGTTGGAAGAGCCAACAAATCGTAATTCAGATCGTCAGCACGAAATATAAGTAGTCGCGGTGTGGATATCGGCAAATACAATCCTTTGGCAATCCTTTACCACGAACGACAAATATCTCGATAGTGTGATAGAGCATATTTTCTTGGAACAGATTTAATGAAAATATTAGAATGAAGTTGATTCGAATTCAAAACATTTGTAGAATGACAAAATGTAGTATAATTTAATAAAAAAAGATATGTCAAGTATAACTACAATACTCTCTCTAGTGATACATCATAACAGCGCTAAGCGCAACAGTAAGAGCCATTGTGGTAAATGTGGTGAATGAGAGTACTGAAGTTGCTGTACTAGCAGAAACATTTACATGAGTATTGGCATCCGCAAGAACGTTCAAATCCTCTAGACCAAGAGTTAGATCAAGACTGAGTGGTTTAGTAGGAGATGCAAGACGCTTTCGTGTGGGTTCAGCTGTTGGTACCATTGTTTCTTCTTGGGTCGTGGGTGCAAAGCTTGGAGCAGGCGATGCTAGGACAGATGGCATGGCGGTGGGTGCTATAGAAGGCGAAGCGGTGGGAGATGCCGTTGGAGAAGCGGAAGGTTTCGCTGAAGGTTCTGTGGTAGGATTCAATGTGACAAATTCCAACACATCTTCTTCCCAATAGACAGCACCAGGATTATCTACATCACCCTCTCTTAATCCAATTTTTAATTGGTTATCATCCCCCAAGTAAATACCAACAAAGCAATTGGCAGCATTGAGTGCTCGTGTGTCACTCTTCCATTGCATGGCGCCATCTTTTCGAATGAGGAAATTACAATCTCCTTGAAGTTTGGATACCCATTCACCTTCTTGATACAACATAGACGCCTCTTCAGTTTTCTCCCATACAACAAAATCACCCAACAGGACAACAGCACGTCCGTCGGTATATTGACGGTAGGAATAACCCGGTGGTGTGGAGCTTTTAGCTTGACCACCAAGAACTTCATCATCTTTCGCAAACAATAAATATGTTTCATCGCGAATGATGGGTGGTAATGTGGGAGCCATGGCAGGTGGACAACCCAACTGTTCACGTACATTACATGTAAATGGATCAGCCAATTCATTGTTCACAGGCATGCCTGGCCCATTCACATCTACCCATGCCATGGCACCACTATCACTATGCTGCATCACATGACAATGCATTACCATCATTTCACCAATATCAGCTGCTTTGAATCGTACTGTGCAGGGAGGTCCACTAATCGTATCATAGAATTCACCTTGTTTGTGTGCACCACAACCACCCTCGGTCACAATCATCATGTGATACAAATGGGTATGGAATGGATGATTTTCAGAATTACTAATAGTCCATTCATGTACTTCATTGTAGTTGATAGTTGTCAAGGGTACAGTCGGATTCCACGCTAACGAATTGAGAGTAGCACGTTGAATAGTAATATCAAATTTGTTTTCGTCAGGAACAATAGCTGATGCAATGCCCGAGAGTGAAAATGGTCTTGTTGGGACCCATGTTGTCATGGTGTGTGGAATAAGGGCAGGAGAACCAATATCCACAATAGCCACAACAGTCCCATGCCATCGAATATTGATAGCTCCATTGGGTGTACCATTCAAACCACACCTGATTGCAAAATCTCCACGCGATGCACCGGTCATTTCATAAGTGTTACTTTGTTCACCTGGTATCATGGAATGCCAAATACCATCACTGGCTACGCGATGAACTTGACAGCCTTGGGTAAAGACCAATTCACGTGGGATCGCAATGGGATCCACAATGGACACACGTAATCGGTACCATTGATTAGCTTGAATGGAAAAGATTTCGTAGTGTGCACCATTGGCCATTACCTTGGCTGAATTATCAGCTGAAACTTGAAGAAGCAATTCATTGAATGCCCAATCCGGTGGACTGTTGTTGCCTACTCCTTGTTTTTTGTCATCTACAATTAGTAACCCATATGCACCACCACCTACTTGTGCCAAAGAGGCTTCATGGTGATGTGAATGGTACCAATACGTACCGGGTGGATGATCCGCAGGGATGTCCCATGTATAATCCAAACATTCTCCACCATGTGCCTCACGCAATACATTATCGGCATCACCCGATCCGGAGATATGCAATCCATGGGTATGTAAATTTGTGGGTGCAACACCATTGGGTGCAGCGTTATGCAATGTTAATTTGTATTTCTTACCAGGTTGTACTCGAATGACAGGACTTCGTCCGGGCAAACAACCCTTGGACACACACGAGGGTGTTCTGTACCCATACGATATCGTACGTGTAAATGCATTTTGACAAAATTCTAATACGCCACATGCATCATAGCCGGCTGGACAATCACCATTGCCCTCCTTCCATTCAAAGGTTTCCAAGGGTTGAAGGTCGTTACGTGTATCAATGTCTACAGTTTTGGAGTTTTTCACACCCCGTTCATCTTCTACAGTCAATGTAGCTGTGTACCGTCCAGCATTGACATAGGTATGTGATACGAGGGGACCAGTTCCCTTGGCAACACCATCTATACCAAAATCCCATTCGTATGTCATGGCATGTCCATCTGGATCCACACTTTCTCTACCATCAAAGGTGACCGTAATACCCCCTGTCGCTGCATCCACACTGTATAACAAATCGGCAATGACAGCTGTTGGTGATCGATTCGGATCTTGTGTATTTATTAATTTATAAATCTTCCCATCGGCATTGTAGGTTAGCATATACATGGCGTTGGTATCGATACTTCCGAATCGTAATCGCAAAGGTGATCCTAGGGGATGCGTACGGGTCGGATCTTCATCTTCTACAATGGGGACAGGTACATATTGGGATATTTGTCGTGGACATTGTGCACCACGACAACCTCTATTGGGATCATATTTCATATGATAGATGCGTCCTCTACGTAAATCAGCATAAAAATAAGCACCATCGTATTGTTGTGGCCAAATACCATTTGGAATAAAGCATCCAGCTGTAATTGCTGCTCCCGTTTGTCCCTCCGGACCTGGACGGTCATAAAAATGCAATGGTTGTTCGTAGTCATTATTGATGTTACATGACCCACCTCCACTTCTACTTTCATGACACGGTCCTTCATATACGGGCCATCCGTAATGTTTCGATGGAAAGCCTGGTCCACTTTCGGCTAAACTTATATCTTCCCATGTTTCGGATCCCACATCCCCAATCATGTACCGTATATGATTCGGATCCTTCATGTTGGGATCCATGGCTAATCCGAATGGATTACGAAATCCTAAATGATAGACTTCTTGACATTTGGTACCCTGACCACCTGCATTAGCAAATCGACGTGTATTACATCGTATACTATTCGGATCATTCATGAATGGATTACCAGGTGCAGGTTCACCTGTGTCTGTGATGCGCAATACTTTCCCCATTAGATTATTAGGATGGTTAGCTGGATTATTCCCATTGGTGGGGTATTTACCATCCCCCGTGGCAATGTAGAGATACCCATCTGCACCAAAGGCACAGCCACCCCCACTGTGCATGGATCCCATGGGGGAGGTTTCAAACATGATATATTGGGAGTTAAAGTCAATCGTGTTGCCCACCATGGTAAATCTAGATAATCGGTTGGTAGGTGCAGCAATGTTGTTACTGATTTCACATTCGCAAGATCCTGTTTGTGTATTGACATGGACCCAATACAAGTATACGTAGCCATTTTCCGCAAAGTTGGGATGCAACACCATGGAAATTAATCCCCGTTCCGCACAGTTGTTACATGTGACAGCTTCCAAGGACAAGACTTTTGTGATGCGTTGAAAGTTGGCATTGTACAAGTACACACCCCCGGCACGTTCGGTAACTAGAATACGTCCATCTGGTAAAAAGGCCATATCTGTAGGTCGTTCCATTCCCGTCATGACGGTACTAAATTGAAAACCAGGTTCTCTGACAATACCATTCTGGGCGTGGACTACTACATTGGAGGATGGAAGGCAAGAAAGTACCAAAAAAGACAATATTGCAGCAGTAGTGCGTGTCGCTGCTTTCTTACCAAACATGATGAAAAGAGAGAAAGAAATGTATATACTGTATTGCGAATAAGAACAATCGAGGAGAATCACACGCCCAAGTGATTCTATATCAATTCTTCAACTCAAAAGTTTGGAAAGTATGTTTTGTTTTGTGACGGTTGTTTTTTATGACGAATGTTTTTTGTTGTTGCTGCAGTCAACAAGGTATGCTAGCTCCTCTAGAGTCCTACCGGTAGTTCAGTTAGTAAGAAAAGGTGCGGTGAATCCTAGAAAAAAACTGGCTGTTTGTATAGTAGCAGCGAGATTTAAATAATTATGCCGATACGCTTCGGATTCGTGACCAATATTTACTTGCTACTGATGCTGAGTAAGCATGGGTAGTTTTCTTTATATTCTTCACGGGAAAACTTGCGCCAATTTATTCTTGTCGTAAAAGCCTTTCTTGGTGGCATGTGTGGTTTTGACAGTCCAATAAAGTGGAGTCTTGGTAGGTCCTACTGGCTGTACACTAGGATACCATTTTGTACCAGGTACACTATACCACATGTTCCTTACTTCTATATTAAAAACCGAACCACGACATCATTAACAGAGGGCGAGCGAGGGAATCTCATACCAAGTGCCAATTAGTTGGAATACCTGTAGATATGACTTTTACTGCTAGGGTACGTTTTCGGGACTACTGAGCGAGCATGATTGAGCGAAGGCTCCGTCCACTTCCAATAAACAACGGAACATTTTCATTTGAAATCCAGAAAAATTCCCCAAATGGCAGTTGGAGAAGTCTTGTGGAATATTTTCCATGTGTGTACAAATTTTCCGTATGTACTACCAGTAATACATTTTCTTCAGATTGGTATATATGGTGTACTCTGGTATCTTGTCAAGAAATTATTGACCACCGCACCTCCTTCTCAGTTGTCCAACACACACAAAAATGTACAAAGATGGGTACTTACAATACATTTTCTTAATATTTTACGAAGTCCCACAATACTTTGTGGTACTGTACTTGTACAACGGGAATGTACACTCGTTTCATACTCCGCGTACAAGTAGGAGTACCAAATTAATTCATTCAAAAATATTTGATATGTGTATTATCTTTTTTAGAGATATCGGATCAAGATGGCTGTCTACAAACCGCCAAAAAAAAAAGCGCCAAAGAGAATATTTTTTTTCCCAAGACTCCGGAGATGACTGGCGGACTGACAGACAAACAGTACGAAAATGAAAAACCTTATTTCTATTTTATTTATTTCCCAATCAAGTGTTGGATTCTCCGTACTGGTAGGCTTGGTAGGTACTGAACAGGTTCTTAGGACCAACTAGAACTCCTATAGATATCAGGTACTCGTACGATATATGGAACGGCTCGCGCACCCTGCATCAAACCCTAATTTTGAAAATTTGAAAGGCCCCACACTGAAATGTCTGCCCAAAAAAAAGAAAATCTTTTTTTGTTCTGCCATACTTCTGAAGAACCCCCCACCCCGTCAAGGTGCTTACTACCAAAGGGAAAAATCGACAGTGTACGTAGCGTCATGATGAGGAGACTTGGTGGAGACAAGGTGAAAGAACCCAAAACTAATTGACTTGTTGATCATGGTATCAGTAGCAGCAACCGTAGCCTTCATCATTGTTATCATAGCTACCCTTTCAGAAGCGTCACCTGTAGCAAAACATAAGAATGCACATTGTGCCCAAAAATCTTCTCCACCTTGCAAACAATTTGATTGTACTGTCCGAAAGTTCGCACTTGAATTCGCTAGAAACAAACTCGATTGGTCGTCCTCCAGTGACGCAAGTCGTCATGTATATGATGCGCTTCGTTTGAACGAATGCGGAGGCATAATGGAAAACTACAAAGACAATAGTGTGGTGGTTGACCAAGACAAGAAACAATGGAAAAGCATACGAAATCGTCGTCGCAATCAAGTTTCTACTGTAGAATTTTCTGATCCTTCTAACACTTCACAACATCAACAACAACGAAAGATTTTCGTGGATGCCGTGAAAGGACATGACAATGCAGATGGAAGTATGGATCGTCCATTGAAAACTATAGTGGCCGCACGGGATTTGGCTCGTACAATGATACTTGACACTGTACATCAACCAATCATTATTTTCTTACGCGGTGGCCGATACTTTTTCAAGGAAACACTTGTACTTGATGAGAGGGATCATGGTATCACTATCGAGGCATATAATAACGAAAAGGTGATTTTAAGTGGAGGCCATGAATTGAACCTCATGATGCGTCCCACGAATGCAGATCCTAGAATATATTATTGTGACAACCGTTCTCCAACAAATAATGGAAGAGGCTCTTCTCCTACTCCGTATTATGACTTTACATTACTGTTCAAAAGAGCAAGCAGCACCGATGGAGCAGCTGATGATGAACGTTTAGTTTGGGCCCGTGAACCCAATGGACATCCTGAACGTGATCAACAGCCTGATGGATACGCAACTGCATCAGGCAGAGGTAGTGCAGGGAAATGGCCTGATTTGGGAAAGGATGGAATTCATTTGGCAGTCAAGGAGCCTCGACGAAATTCCTCCGTCTATCCCTTTTTTGGTGAAGATTTGGATCCTCGTGGTGGTGGTAATTGGTATCACGTCGGAGGAGATGCAACTCGATTTGTGGATCGACGTGGATTTTGGAATGGATCAGTACCCATGGGGCTCAAGTACAATGAGACGACCTTCGATGCATCGGGTTGGACTCCACAAGGGTATAGGGGTGCTATAGCTCATGTCTTTCACAACGCTCTGTGGGGAAACTGGCAATTTCCCATTCGCTCTGTGGATCAAAGCAATCAACAGATTTACTTTCACCAAGGAGGATGGCAAGAAGGACGTGGTGGCGACATTAACCAGAATCCATTTTTTGTCGAAGGGGTAAAAGAAGCTCTGGATGCACCGGGCGAGTGGTGGCTGGATCGAGATGATCAAGTGCTATACTACTACCCACACCCAAACGAGACAGGTCATAGTGATGGCGCCCCCGACTGTGAGGTACCAATGAAATTTGTTGCTCCGCACCTGAAACGTCTTGTTGCAATTGCAGGATCATCCGAAACAGATCCAGCCATAAATATAACCCTTCGTGGCTTGACCTTTGCTCACACGGCAAACACATTCCTAGACAAATATGAAGTCCCATCACCAGGTGATTGGTCCATTCGAAGAGATGCGTCGTTGTTTGTTGAAAATGTAGAGGGGCTCACTGTCGACTTGTGCCGCTTCGTTCGGACTGGAGGAAATGCCATATTTCTCTCTGGCCACGTCAAGTCGTCACATCTTTCTCGGAACGAGTTTGCCTGGATTGGTGATAGCGCAATAGTTTCTGTTGGACGATTAGAGATGGCCGATGGTTTCACTGTAAATGCTTTCCCCGAGGATATCATTATAAGAGCCAATCATTTTCACGAGATTGGTATACATGGGAAGCAAACGAGTGCTCTCTTTGCGGCTCTCAGCTGTAGAATATCGTTTTTGGACAATGTCGCTTACAATGGGCCAAGAGCCGGGGTCAATCTGAACGATGCTTTCTGTCATGGGCACAGAATAAATGGAAATCTACTTTTTAACTGGGTCAGAGAGACTCAAGATCATGGCCCAATTAACACTTGGAATAGAGCAATGTATGTTCAACGAGATCCCATAACGAATGAACCAACACTCGTTCCAGAATGGGCTCGTATCAGCCAAAATTTTATCATGAACGGACCTAGTGGCAACCGGGATCTTGGCAATCTCTTTCCAGCAATCGATAATGATGACGGTAGTTCTCATTTCTTCATTTCGAAAAACTTTTTGGTTTATGGCGGCGCAAAGAACTACTTGGGGCAAGACAAAGTATGGACAGAAAACCTCATTGCCTACCCTGGACGATGGTCCGGTGACCCTTGCGCCCAGCTTTGGGCCGGAAAGAAGAATCGCTTTCAGGGAAATACATGCATTTTAGGGCCTGATAATGAGCCCATTGGTCTTGATAGCACAAGGCAAGGATTTGAGTGTGTCATAGACTGGGCTAACGTCTCGGCACTTGAGTTTGTTGCCAGATCTGCAAATAATACATATTATCTCAACCGGGAAATGGATCAATGGGGATTTTACTGCGGAAATGGCACTTCATCGCAACACTTTTTTACAATGGACGAAATGAAATCAAATGGATGGGAACAAAATAGCTCTATCCGCGAGTCTAAAACGCTGTCAGACGAAGCGATCATTCGAATGGCCAAAGAATTATTGCAAATGCCATTGTAAGATGCGTGTAAGAATCATTAGAACATACCAGCGTCTGCCGCGGGAGCGGGTCGATTTGAGACATATCCCTCAAAATAGTCAACTTTATTTTATCTCACATGAATGCATTAGAGTAGAACATATAAGAAGTACGTGCATGCTTACACAATAGCCATGACGATTAGCACCAATGATGCCTAGGGGTGCCGAGATTCCGGCAGCACATTGGCTCCGGGGGGGGATAACGATAACCTAAGTGTCCTTATCAAAACTCTTTGAACAGTGCATTTTCTGCCGGACTTATCGGTGGGTCTTTCTGTTGACCCTTATCCTCCAAATGACTCCAATCATCAAAGTTCGATGCATCCAATGGATCCTTCACTTCTGGTACCCAAGGTGCATCCAATTCTTTACAACGGAGTTTACCAAAGTCGAACCCATCAAACCATGCATGTCTGAAAATATCTTTGGGTCCACTATATAATGATCCCAAACGTTTGGATGGGTCTGTTTGAAGCAATCGAGAACATATGTCTTTACATTCGTCACTCATCACATCTGGGTGAGGATCGGGGTACACTCCAGCTACGATACTTTTAAACAGATTGATCTGATCCGTGCCTTCTACATAAAATGGAGTTTGTCCTACAACCATTTCGTAGATGAGACATCCTAGAGAAAAGTGATCTGCACCTTTATCATGACCTGTTGTAGTTATGCAGTATACAAAAAGTTCCAAATGACAGCAGTAAGGAAATGAAAAAATCACAAGCGAAGATTACAAAGGTAGGTGGAAGACCAATCCGTAGATGACACCTACCTCTATTCAGAATAACCTCTGGAGCAATATAAAGCGGTGTTCCACAAAGTGTGTATGTCTTGTTTTCTACAACCTTGGCTGTTAGTGAATTGAGAAAATGGAGAAGGCGGGGTGTGCTGGTTAGAAGACCTGCCAGGCTAAGCCATGTTTGGATACAAAGTCAAAGGCAAATGAACGTACCAAATCCCAAATCAATAATGACTGGATAACCCTCATTGTCAATCAGAACATTCTCCGGCTTCAAGTCTCGGTAGACGATATTCCTTCGATGCATGTATGTTAAGGCCTCTAATATGCCAGCAGCATAAAACTTGGCATCCTTTTCATTGATCCCATCATGGTATTCTTGATGTAATAACTGGAACAGTTCTCCCCCTTGAACCAAACGAAGTAACAAATACACACGAGCAGGATCTTGAAAGGTAGCAACAAGACGAATAATAAATTGGTGGTTCAATTTTGACATGATGTTCATCTCTTGTACGACCCCGCGTGCTTGTCCATTTTGAATTAACTCGTGCTTGCTTTGAATTTTAAGTGCAAAGGCTTCATTCTTTCCTGCGTGGTTGATTCGGCTTGCAAGCCACACCTGACCAAATGTACCTGCACCAAGAATTTGACGTCGTTTAAATTCCTTCACATGCTTGGCTTTTGTCCCAACCATAGAGGACTTTCGTGGTCTATCTGTACCAATTCTGGTAGTATCAATAACGTCTCGTGCCTGTTGTAGCTGAAGTAATCCTAATTGGGAGTCTTCTAATACCTCAATCGTATACTTGCATTTGACTATAGGCTTTCCAGTATCACCTCGGTTGTCAGCCAATAGTTGGTCTTCTCCAAAGAATCCGTCCTTTGTTAAAATACGACAATACTCGGGAAATCTTGACGACTTGAGTTCAATCCGTCCCTTTCGAACGAGGTAGAGAGTTGCAGGACATCTCTTGCCTTCCTCGACAATAACTGTACCAGCTTTGAAGTTCTCCTCCACAATCAATTCAGCTAGATTTGATAATTCGGAAGGATTCAGATTAGTATTTTGAACATGTTGAATACCAGCCTATCCAATAAAAATAGATTAAAAAAGATAAATGTGCAGTTGAATTAGAAAACGTCACCTACAAACCCTTTGTTCCTCTAAAGAAAGAGGCCACCCTTTATTTTTTTTTCAGTGCGTTTCTTACCAATTTCTTTCTATCTTGAACTTTATGAACTAGTGATTCCAGCGATCCAACAGTACTAGCAAATGTGTCATGGTCAATGACAAAGCATGTTACGTCGGTTTTGGCATGATAATCACCAATCATTGGCTTTTCTGCCAAGATTAAATTATCACCAAAGAAATCACCAGGTCCCAATTGTTGATCAGCACATGATCTACCACCCATTTCACAGTTTGTGAGTCTAACTTTCCCTTCTTCGATAATATAAAATCCATCGACTGCACCTGTCGCGCCCGCCACTGAACCCTTTTGAAACATGTAGTGTCCCTCTGGGAATTGGCGAGGTACCATAACAGATGCAATCTTGTTAAACGCTTCATCATCTAAATCTTTAAAGTACGGAATCTTTTTCAACAAGTCTTTCTTTTCTTTTTCTGTTTCTTGCGTTTGTGATAGTAAAATATGTTTAAATGTGTTTTGATCGAGACGCCATAAGTCGCATTTACTTTCAGCTATACAATTTGCTGCACGTGGTGATGTATACAACAATGCCAATTCACCGAATGAATCGCCACTGGAGGCTTGTCCAACATTTTTATCATTGACTTCGAACCGTACAGTACCAGATTCAATAAGATAAAAATAATCACCATCATCACCTTTGTTAATAATAGATACGCCAGATGAAACAGTAATTTTTTCAAATGCTAATACAAGAGTGGAAGATTCTTTGCCTGTTAAATTAGCAAAGACAAAGTTCTTAAGCATGCCTTTTGTAATAAAATCTGTTTCCAATGTCGTCTTGGAGAATACCGGTGGTTGATAACCAGATTCGAGTTCAAATGGTTTGGCATAAATATTTGCCAAATGGTGAGGATACTTATGTTCACCTGAATGGCGTTTGCCAAGATACGTCGCATCTAACCGAATGCTATAAAAATCCTTGTCAGAAGCTGCAACATTTTGTGGTGATATTGGGTGGTTCACTTCCGTTGGACTGTGATTCGATCCTAAACCATGTTCAGATGATGATTCTATAGCAGCAGTCAAATATTGCAGCTGTTGTTGCTGTAGCTGTTTCTGTTCTCTAGCCTTTTGTGCGATTGCCACATAATCAATATCGTCCTTGCTAGGACCGCAACCCATTTTGTCAAATAAATGAACAAGATCGAAAGCAATAACTCTAGTCAGACCTTAGAGATGTATACAGTGGTCAATCGAAAGCAATCTCTGTGACTGCCCGTTTTCCTTCTTTTCCTACGAAAAGTGTATCGCAACTGATTGCAGTTCCATGTGTGTGATTGGGGATCAGCAAAAAAAAGAGCTATCAAGACTGCGATCACGCAACAAATGTAAACGCTCTAGGTCCCAGTAGCGTTGTACAAGATCCAGTAGCTCCTATACCGGTAGGACCTCAAGAACTCCCTCCACAGGAGCCTCTAGTCGTACCTGTAGGACTCTAGAGAGAGGACCCTCTCTAGTCCTAGGAAGGTCAATTATACTTTCTACCGGTAACGGTAGGACTAGATAGGTAGGACCGTGTTGAGTCCCGGCGGGAGAGTAAAAAAAGGATGTCCGAAAAATTTGGCTGTACCAGTACTGTGCTTACCTTCTTATATTTGAATTGTTGTCAGGAAGTAAAGAGTACCAGGTATCCATTTAACGAAGGGCTTTCATTTCATGAGTTATTATCTAAAGTATTTAATACCTATCTTAAGTACAAAATTTTGGATCCACAATTTAATTAATTAAAAAAATGTGTTATTCTTTACTGTTAATTATTGAAAAGATTATATTGATCTAATTATAGGTGACCGAGAATAAAAAAATAGTAGTACAGTAATTACGTAAAAAAAACTCGATGAGTGGGAGGCTTACAGACACTCTACAGTACAATACTTTCAACTTTACAGTACAGGTAAGCTTTGAAAGCGTGAATCGATACCAAGTCGGCAGTCACTGACGGTCATGGCTTCCGTAAAGTTTCAGCGCAAAACCAACAACCAAGTTGGGAAAGTATAGATAAAGAAGAGAGTCATCATCCGTCACTCTCTACTGGAGAAAGAGTTTTCCTTCTTGTTGGATTAGATTAGTTGACCTAAACGTTCATCTTTTTCGGCGGCAAATGAAGTAAAGCATATAAACAAGGCGGTTCGTAATAACACAGCAGTAACGACGACAGTCCTGAAAGATGAGGGAACATCATGATCAAGGACATGTGAGAGGACAGCAAAGGCAAGAGCAAAGTCAAAATAATCGTGGCCTTGCTCATAAACGGAGACGAAGTGAAATGGCCTCGTTTGCTTCTCCCTCCGTCACATCGTCGTCATCGTCGCCATCAGTGTCTGCTGTTCTCACAGCAGCTAACCATAATGATTATAATAATAATAACGATAGAAATAGATATCATCATAAGCATCGAAGACGACCGTCAACATCATTGCCACCGGTCCAATCACCTACTGTTCCGCAACCAGACAATGATGGGAATGACTACTGTGATGGTTTGATTAGTACAAAGACAACAACGTCAACAACAACTCAAACAGCATTTGGAAATATATTTGATATTGAAACATTATCTAATAAAGTATACATGAATGGATTTGATGTCATTGTTCTTTACGAGAATGATGAGAATGATTCGTCTCTTTCGCATAATGATACCAGTATTTCCTATGAAATATATCGGTACAATCATACAGTAGTTACTGCTGCAAATACTTCTAGTACCAACAAAAACAACAACAAAAGTTATTTTCATCCAACTAATACCGCAACTAAAAATTCTGATAGTAATACTCTTGTTGCAAATGAATGGGAGTTAGTCAAACAGGGAACAAACATACTGAATCGTCATTCAAGTCGTACCATTACAACTACAGACAACACAACACATATTACACAAGCCGTACGAATAAGATTCGGAGCGGGAGGTGGAACAGAAAAAGAATCAATAATCATGATGGAACCGAATAGTATACAATCGTTTTATATAACATTTACATCACCCCAATTGGTATACGAAACCCAACAACCACAACAGCAGCAAGAACAACAAGTGGGAGATGTGTTCATTCAAAATGAGAATCTAGCATTACGATTAGGTAGGACTGTCCATACATATCTACAATCGTTTTCGACAGCATCAAAAACAACAACGAAATCAACACCAAACAAGGACTCAACAACAGTTCTGAGTACAGATGGGAATGGGAATGGGAATGGGAATGGGAATGATACTTCACCTCCTCGAATATGGAGTGGCACTTTGTATTATACAGTAGAAGATGGTATATGCCCAACATTTGAAAATTCCGTCGTGAGTAATTCGATGACAACAACAATGCATAATAATAATAATAACAACAACAACCTTGGTACGGAAACGGTTGCACCATCTATATCACTTGTACCATCATCGAAACCATCGACTTCTTCACAACCATCATTAAAACCATCTACGTCGTCACAACCATCATTGTCACAATTTCCATCTACACATCCATCGCAATCGCAACAACCAAGTAAATCGGATGAACCTACATTTAGTATACATCCATCCTTGACACCATCCTCCGAACCATCTTTGAGTGCCGTGCCATCCGCAATACCAACACAGAATCCATCCATATCAACAGTGCCATCTACACAACCATCCATAAGTTCTATACCATCTACAACAGAAACGCCTACTGATACAATTTCTACTATACCATCATTGTCATCTCAACCTAGTATTTCTATTCATCCATCCATGACTCCGTCATTGTCGGAATCACCATCCTCGACACCTGTACCAACCAAGGAGGAATCCATTCAACCATCTATAAGTATGAAACCATCAAAGTCAAGTCTACCGTCAGTTGTTCCATCCACAAGTACTCTGCCAACAACAACTGCAACTCCTACAGATGTGTCTTCTAATATCCCATCGGTGTCTTCTATCCCTACTGCATCGATATACCCATCCACAACTCCCTCAATATCTGAGTTACCAACTACAACAGCTGTACCTACTAATGAGGGATCAGTTGAACCATCTATAAGTCACAGACCATCTTCATCCGTTATACCATCCTTGATGCCATCAACAACTTCAACACCAACTGCAACGGTATCCCCTTCTACCGTTCAGTCGACTGTACCATCAACTTCATCTGAACCTAGTACTTCTACGTATCCTTCGATGTTTCCATCCATTTCACAATCACCATCGACAACCGCTTTGCCGACATCGATAACAAACTCGCCTTCAGTAACGTTGGAACCATCCATGACACCATCAATCACTAACATACCATCTGCAACAACCTCGCCATCGTTATTCCCATCACTCAGTGGGAGACCAAGTATAACACTGTCACCAACATCAACACAGTCCATTATACCGTCAACATCTAGTATGCCTACCAATTCTGTAGTTCCATCTTTGGTCCCAAGCAAAACTGGAACACCTACAATTACAAAAGTCCCAACGACTGGTCCATCGATCCTACCCTCTCTATCAGCAGAACCCAGTATATCAAATATTCCTTCGTTACCTCCCACCATATCAATGTTTCCATCTGTAACATTGCTTCCCTCGAAAGATGCTTCAGTCCAACCATCTATTTCTATTGTACCAACTGATACAGTTCAACCGTCTATGTTGCCATCAATATCTACAGGTCCGTCAGTTACTGGTGTACCCACTGTCACGTCTTCAAGTGTACCATCCATGTCGCCACGCCCAAGTATGTCGAGAGCTCCGTCTTCTGCACCGACGCTTTCAGCTTCACCATCGATGTCAATGGTACCATCTGTACTCCCAACAGCCATGCCTACTGCAACAGCTGTCCCATCAACATCGAATTCACCATCTATCCAACCATCGACATCACAAATGCCCAGCACGTCTGGTCCTTCTCAAAGTCCGGAGCCTTCCATGACGCTTTATCCATCACTCAAACCGTCTTTAGGGCCATCGACGTCCTCCCTACCATCTGCAAATCCAACATTCCTTAATTCAGCATCACCGACCAAGGTCCAATCTTCAGTGCCTTCTGTTTTCCCATCGTCGTTCCCAACAACTACGAGGTCGTTATCACCTTCAGTTGTACCATCCGTTCAGCCATCCTTGGGACCAAGCAATAACCCATCTTTGGCACCATCGCTTTTAGAATCAACGGTGCCCACCATTACAGACTCGTCGTCACCTTCGACTGTACGATCTATTGTACCGTCTCTTCGTGCATCTTCCGGACCAAGCAACATCCCATCTTTGACACCGTCACTTTCTATATCAGTGGTACCAACATTGACAGACTCATCACCTCCTTCGTTTGTAACGTCTAATCAACCATCTCTTCGTGCATCCTCGGTACCAAGCAATATCCCATCTTTGACACCGTCACTTTCTATATCAGTGGTGCCAACATTGACAGACTCATCGCCTCCTTCATTTGTAAGGTCTAATCAACCATCTCTTCGTGCATCCTCGGTACCAAGCAATATAGCATCTTTGCCACCGTCATTTTCTGCATCAGTGGTACCAACATTTACAGACTCATCAGCACCTTCGACTGTACCATCCATTCGACCATCTTTGTCTCCTTCTGACCAGCTATCGTCGTCTCCAACAGTAGCTCAGTCTTTGTCTCCATCATTCCATCCATCGGCAGCTCCGACTTTGGGGGATACCGTGATGCCTTCATCATCGCCTACCTTAAAGGAGATATCGTCAGAACCTACACCATTGCCATCAGTCCCACAAGTACTTCCCACTGTACCGCCAACCAATGCTGTACAATCGGTTTTGTGTGCCATTCGACCAGATTTATGCTCCCTTTCACCGTCCATAAGTCCATACCCATCCTCGACGCCTCCGACTGTTTCACCAACCGTTCCTTTGGTTGTACCACCAGCTGATATCACATATGAGGTTTGTCTTTTAATTCCAGCGCTTTGTGTTGGACTTGAATCAGCATTACCGTCTACAACTCCATCCGTAGCATCCCCAAATCCACAATCAATGCCACCGACAATGACGACGACGACAGCAGTACCAAGTATTGGCCCCACTTTGATTCCAATTTTGGGTTCACTGCCGTCTGCCACCCCTACGGCTATTATTTGTATTTTGAATCCAGAGGATTGCACATCATCGCCTTTCAGTCCTACATCAGGTGTCCCTTTGTCCACGCCAACGATGTCACCCTCGACTTTGGGTAGCACATCTGGTCCATCTCAACCAGCACTCTCAACAACACCAAGCAAAAGCTACATCCCAACAATCACTTTAATGCCAACAATAAGACCTACGTCAAGTCCAGCTCCGACCGAGAATCAAGTACCGTCGGTAACACCAACGCTTCAAGTATCTGTGACACCCTTCTTTTCGCCAGACGGTGCTAATTTAATTACTCTCGACCCCTGCACCGGGGAGTGTTCATCAGCCAGTCCCTGCTTCACTGATGCCGGTTGTAGCTATCGAGACATGGTTACATTGGAGTGGTCTGTTCCATTCGATGCTTGTAACTTTGGTGCCCAATATTGTGATTACTGCTATTCTCAAGCAATGTGCGCTATTGTAACAACGCTCCCACCTTCCATTCATCCCACTGAATCACCATCTAAGAGCTACCAGCCTTCTCTTTCTGCCCGTCCTTCAACATTGCCCACCTTAACGGCTTCCCCTACAACCACAGTGTCTCCGTCACGCACACCCAGCTTCGTGCCCACGTCTCTGCCTTCAATTGCCTTAAGCATCAGCCCGTCAGAGCAAGAAACAAGCCCTGCGGGTTCCACTCAGATGCCAACACATACATTACGACCAACCACTAATCAATGCGTACAGTGTGGAATAGCTGCGCCTTGCTTTGATAAAGAGGGGTGTAGCCACCGGAATATGGCGACATTCGAATGGAATGCTCCATATGACGGTTGTAATGGAGCTGGAATCTGTGAGTCGTGTTTCCCTCGAGCTAGTTGTCGTGTACAAAATGAAGGGGAAACCCCCACCGTTGATTCGATCACTGATCTATGTTCACCATGTTTTTCGGCTGAGCAGTGTTTTGATGAGATCGGTTGTTCTTTTCGTGATAAGACAACAGGGAAATGGACGAGCGTTTACTCAGGATGCAATGATGGAGCAAATAAGTGTGACCTGTGCTTTCCTCAAACAACTTGCACTTCGATTCCACAACCTACAGCAATCCAGCCTACAGCAATCCAGCCTACAGCAATGCCTGTATTTCAAGGCGAAGTTGAGGTTCCATCTGACATGTTACCAGGAGAAAGCCCTGTTGTTTTCGTACCGTCATCTGGTGATATAATTTCGTCAACAACAAACGCAAGGACTTGCTCAAGCTACAACCAAGACATACAATATACTAATGTCGTCATAGATTTTCGGTATACAGTTTCCGCAAAGGAAGAAACTTTCGATCTTCCTAAACTTTTACCTTCTATACAAATGTATATTTTGGAGAAAATGGAGATTCTTCTTAGTTGCCTCTCGAATTCACGTATTGATGAAGATAGTGTAGTGCGGGTATTTTACAGTGACGACAAGCCTGTATCAATCTTGAGTAAGTTTATCCGACTAGGTTGCGCTCCGAACCAAAGCAATGATTTCCACAAGTGTTCAAATTTCTAACTTCGTATTTTCTTTCAAATTAACAGAGGCATGCGCAGCATCTCAGTCAGGGCTGTCATACTGCCGACATGTTGATAGCACGATCTTGTTGACGACAACCGGAGTATCTGCTGAGGAAGTAGCCACAGAGGCGCTTTCTACCGTGCAAAGTATCATTCAGAGTGATGATATTTTGGTGTTATTTCCTAATCAGACCATTGTCGAATACTCGGTACGACAGGTTCCTGGCAAAGACCCATCTGAACTTGGTCCCGCTCTACGGGGGGATAACAAGTTAGGTGCAGTGATTATTGGCGTGGCTGCTGGATCATTTGGTTTCGTGGTGCTTGTTGCAATAATCTTGTTCTTGCGATGTCGGCGACGCCGAGGTTTTATCTACAGCTCCCCTGTCTTCAATACAACCAATAACATCTTCCCGGAAGACAGCGTGAAAGAAGCATTCGTCCCTTCGAAACATGAGTCTCAGCTATCTCTATCAATGCATCATCTGGATGAAGAATCTGCACTCCTTCAATCTACGGCAGATGAAATGCATTCCAGTTTTCGCGAAGATATCATGGATGACCCGGGCTCCCACCAAGATCCAGTCATACTTGGGGGTGTTGATGCAAGTACACAGGAACAAATTTTGCAGGATGAGATTGCTGAACAACATGAGCCCTGTTCGGAGGATCTTGCTTCGGAGGAAAATACTTTTGACGACGAATCAAGAACAGAAACGGATGATGATAGCGAGGACCAAGAAAGTTATGCTTCTGCCAATATGTATTCACAAATATATGCCGAGGCACAGAGCGAGGCACAGAGTATGCACAGCCAATTTACTCCAGAGAGTGGTGTTTTGTATATGGATGGCTCGAGATTTGTAGGTGGAATACAGTTTTCTTCCCCGGATGATGGAGTTTCGAATGTTACCGATGCAGAGGATTATGATGGAGCTAGCGATCAACCGACAGCATCAGTACAGGTGTCCTTGGCAAAGATTGATGACGGATTGAGCAATGTTGAGCCGGACAACGACGCATATGATAATATGATGAGTGTCTTAATTCAAGAAGGAATAGAATTTCTGGGAGAGTCGAGCGCTTCGTCGTCAAAAAGTGTTGCGTTTTCTGATTGGGTTTTTGATGATTTGCGAAGCTCTGCACCAAGTGTGGAAGCAAATAGTATCGATTTCTCAAGCTGGATTTTTAGCAAAGAAGAAGCATCAATTTTACGCCAGCGAGCACAAGATAACACAGATATTCCTCCTTGGCAAATGAAGCATAAACATCCTCCATCCACTGAGGATAGAAACAAAGAGGATTCCGCATCTGGTTTGTTCTCTGCGTGGGTCTACGATGACGAGAAGCAAACTCAGAATTCTGTGCAATATTCTGACTGGGTGTACGAAGGATCAGACAACAGTTCCCTCAGGGCCACCGATAGGGCATTTGCACCGGACAAGGCGCCTATGATACATTCAGACTTGGAAGATTTCGGAAGCCACCGAAGTGCTTCAAGTCGTTCTTCAGCTTTTGATTCAGTTGATAGTTCAGAAATCGGCCACAGGCTGTCAGCCTTAGGAAGTGACGGAAATGTTGACTTAAATTATGCCAAACCTGATTTTGTGTCTCCAGAAGGAGAGAACCTAGAAGGTGCTGATGAAGATAATTCTGAATCTGATGATGAAAGTATGCATATTGGTGGCGCATGTCTTGGTGGTAATACGGAGGGGGGGGGGGACCCATATTCATCAGGTGTCGTAAAAGGCCAGTCGAGTTTTTACAGTTGCTCTTCAGGCTTTCATTCGAGTGCAAATCCACCATCGGACCATAGTAGTTCTCGTCATGGCAGTGATGAAGATACCGGCATGGATCATGTACCGTCTGATAGTATGCCTCGGGATGCATCGGTAGGCGCATGTAGTGCCGATGAGAAGACTGATGCATCGCTCCGAGATAACCAGCAATCTGTGACAGATTTGGATTTGAAAGTTGGGTCAAAAAGGTCGGATGATTCAGCCGCATTTACTGATCACGGAAGCTCAAAGGATAACCTCAGGACATCAAGAAAACTGGATCAGGAGGTAGAATCGTTTAATTCCGGTGTCCATGAAGAAACTGATTCACTGATCCAAGATAACCAGTTTTCTGTGACAGATCAGGACCTGGAATTCGAATCAAGAAGGTCAAGTTCTTCTGCGGTATCAGTTACTGACGGAAGGGCTGCGGTTGACGTCGGGACATCTGAAAATTTAGATCAGGGTACAGACGCGCTTGGCAATGGTGACGAGGAGACTAGTGCATCGATCCAAGATAGCCAGCTTTCTGTGACAGATCAGGACTTGGACGTTGAATCAAGAGGGTCTGGTGATTTAGCAGCATTTTCTGCTGACAAACGTCAGGAGGATGACCTCGGTATGTCTGAACATTTAGATCAGGAAATAGACTCGCTTGGTATCAGTGGTCACGAGGAGACTGGTGGATCGAGCCAAGATAACCAGGTTTCTGTGACAGGTCAGGACTTGGACGTTGAATCAAGAGAGTCGAGTCAGTCAGGAGTGTCAGTTACTCGTGGAAGTGCTGAAGTTGGGCGAAAGAGACCTCTTACGCTTGCTGAAGCTTTCAAGCGCATCGATGGAAATCGAGAGGTAGAGACGGAACAGCATTCTGCTGCACATTCTTCAGGCTTGGCAATTTTGGAAGGTCAATCACGAACGTCAAGTCGGTTTTCCGAATTGGATTCAAATAGAAGCACCCGGGTCGTCCGAGGAGGATATTATCTAGGTACTGGTACCCAAGAGTCTGACATTGAACCTGCGAGGAATAGAAATGAGATAGGCACTGCTGGAGAGAGAGTTCTGCGGTCTGCTGCCATGGCCGATTTGTCCGACACTGGAAGTCACTCCAGGGCTGACACTACAAGTAGACTGTCTAATGCTGCTCAAGAAGAAACTGATAGGTTTTTTGCAGGCCAAGCTGGAAGTTCTCCCGTTATTGACTCGAACGAGATTTCGGATTCTGTAGACCACAACATGGGTACAGAATCACCTACACTTGAGCTGGATGTTCATAGTGAAGAAGCAGCAATCGATTCTCACGGAGCAAGTGCCCCTTCGTTCTTTTCCGAAACTGCGGACGAGTCCTTTATCGAAGGAAACAGCAGCCATATCCAGAATGCTACCGAAAGTAACTTTCAAACTTCCACTAGAGAGGGCGAAGGTTCGGAGCTAGATACTGCAGATTCAGTCAGCCACACTTTACCACTGCGGGGCATTACTTCTGCAAGCAACGTAAATTACGATGCTGAAAGTCAAAGAAGTAGTAGACAAAGTTTCGGCACTTCGAGTATTGGAGACCGGGAAGGGAGGAGATCTTCGATTGAATCGAGAAGTGCCAATGATGTTGGCAATGCATGTCTTTTTTCCGAGACACCTCCGAATGATGCTACTAGGGAAAATTCCATGGATTTTGATCAGGAGTCGCCGAGACAACAGACACCTACAAATGAGCCAGACGAAGGAAGCTGGGGAGCTGTAGACTAAAAAGCAATCACTGCCTCTCTTGTCTATTTTTAGAATTCTGGCTAGGTATTTGTTGTATTGTGTTGTGTTTGTAGAATCAAATACCCAATGGACCACACACTGTCCTTTACTCGGTTGAAGCAAATTCGTTCAAAAAGTCAAACAGATGACGATGGTAGAGGTTCTGAAGAATAGGTGTTTAAAATACTGTATATGTTACTACTATTACCATATTTGTCTTCATCGATACTCGATACGGCTAGTGAGACAGACAGAATACATTCTCAAAATTTTAGATGTTGAACGCATTCTGGTGTATGTCCACGTGCAATAATCTTCTATTAGTACCATCTTCTTTGTGTTGGCTCAAATCTCTTGTTTGGCAGTGTAATAGTTTTCATCGACACAATGATTGCACCTTTTACTTATGTAAAATGTTCGTCCAAATCTTTTTTTTTAAATATAGCTAAAAATTATCCTCTAGGAGTTCTTCCTGGTGATGTCTAACAAACTGAAAACTGAAGCAACCGCAACAAGGGAGAAAGACACTACCCGGTGTTTGATATTGCATTGAGTCTTGATTTCGATCGGTCCTACATCCGTTGATAGACACAATCATCAATAATTGTGTCCTTCAGTCGAGCTTAGAGGGGGGGGAGGCGCCAAATGGGGGGGGGCGGAGCCCCCC
>WKLE02003692.1:3524-22475 GCA_014885115.2 Asterionellopsis glacialis
TGATTAGATGCACATGACTGGCCTCCGGTACTCCCACTCATATACGGCACTGGGGGCTGTCTGAAGGCTTGACTTACTTACCAGGTACCGTCAGGCCCAAGTTTGTCACATGCAAACGTCAATGCACGGGAGAGCATCAAGTGCATAGATATCGTACCATAGCACTGGACCTTGGCTCTTCTACCATACTTGACAATGCACCGGTTGGACACAATTGACAAACCCTAAGATGGAACACGGAAAGCGCTTAGTAGTGCCAAAACTGAAAACGGTTTAGTAGAAACTAAACCCAGCTCCTTTCCCAAAGTACCCATTGGCTAAAGGGGGGGGAGCGGGAAAAGCTTAAAGACTACTACTGCTGCAACAACCAGTGCATTGCTTGTCGATGCAACTCTTTTCCAAGGAGAATGAGCCTTGGCCATGGGCAGAGCCCATGGTTTTGTCTTTGGCATTGGTTTCAGCAGCCGCATCTCGGAATGTCACATATATGCATCCTTCCTGTGTGGACTTTATTAGAAATTGCCATTTTTGGGAATATTTGGATATAGTTATAGTGACGCACATGACTTAGTACACAGATACTTAACAAGATCCGTATTTGCCGGGAACAAACAATCTGCTTCATTCACCGCAACTCAAACCATCTTATATTAATTACTTTAACCATGATTTGATACCTTTGTATTCAACATAAAAACACTGCTCTGGTGGCTTCGTAAACATATCGTTGCTATTGAAGCACGACGAAGCACAATCGACTGCTGAGAATAACATCATAAGAATTTGGGATTCATGTACCTACATCCTCTGTGTAATTCAAAGATGACACAACCTACATTCATTCTCCTTTTGTTAACTCTGCATCAATTGAAGAGATTCACAGTCTCGAGTGGAAATAACTACCCTCATTGCTAAGCAACCATGCAGCAGTGATATTTTTATTTCTTCCTTAGGAATCATTGTTCGACTTTCCAACTGGAAAGACTCTCACAACACCCGAGGGTTGAGTCTCTTGCTCTTGGTCACGTTATACGACACCATGAACAGCAGCCTACAAAAGTATGGCGACTAAAACAGGTGATTGTGTTGAGTATAAACACTTCATCAGTCATGTCTTTAGAGATGACATTGTCAAATACCTTGAGTAGATGTTTTCCTTGAGGGTGCAGTGGTACGTTTTATCATCACCTCATTTGAAGATGCCAAAAGTAGATGATGGTAAGGTGAACTCACTAAAATGGAAAAGTACCACTCAGAGTTGTTGGCACGGCCTTAAATCCAATTTGAAGCATTGCATTGTACTGCTTCCTTCCGTCCTCAATCACGCACAGTGGCATAATAAAGGCAGTCATGAAATTTATCCCGCTGAAATCCTACTCCTCACTAATGATGACAACATGTTCAAACTCCATATCCATAAGAATTAAGCATACAACAAAGCCACCTGCACCTGCTCCATAATCACGAATTACATTTTTAAGACAACTACCAAGCCGTTTAGCCAAGCAAGAGGATAACCATTCAATGGTCCTGAACTTGATATCCCGCGAGCGGGTAGTCAGAAAAGGTATACCATTGACAAACATCACATCAGCAGCAAGAGTAACAAAACGATGGAGCTCATAGAAATCCCTTGGTATTTTGATGAACTGCGCCTCCACCCTGGAGGGCTTTGATCTAGTTTGCTTCCCCCTAATGTGATCGCGATTGCAGCCATGAATTGCATTAGCATTATCAACATCAGCAGCAGTAAGGGGGCAGTATTTGAGGGAACGAGAGCTTACCGACTTTTGAACTCCGCGTCAGAAGGATGCGCCATCATCGCCTGAAGCCTGCGGGCCTGGATAGCTTTTTCCACCTCCTTCTTCGTGAAGCCTTCAAAATTCCCACGTACAGTCTGCACCATAGCTACTGCCTCAGACACCTTCCTCATATCAATGTATGGAATGCAATTGCACAGCCCTGTGTCTTGCTTAAAAACAATTTTCTTACCTTGAGGAGTTGTGACGGTCCACTGGGTCACATCAGTCTCGTACTGGACCTTGTAGCCCTCTTCCTCAAGCTGGGGAATGGAGAGAAAATTTGCAATCCCCTGTTTGTTCAGCCGCAATTCGAATGGGCCAAGAAAGCCCTTCTCGGAGCTGATAGTCATACCAGCATTGCAGTTGCCATGGAGGGTCATATCAGACTGGTACACACGAGACAATTGGTCCCTCACAAATGCACTGTGATACGTGGCACAACTGTCCAAGTATAGTTTCTTACCATTGTTAGTAAGCAGCTGGGTACCGCGAACAATGTCAATCCATTTAACTGGTGGCTCAGAGACAGATACAGTGGCCTCTGACACGTCACCAATAGACACAAGGTCCATACCCTGGATGGCCTGATAAATGGACGCGAGCTGGGATTTGAACTCGCCGTCTTCAACATTGATGTTGGCAACAGTCAGAGGAAGCAGAGCTCCACTCATCACGCTTCGCCTTCATGATCTTCTTTTTTTTTCAGCATCACCAACCTTGCCACAGTCAGCGAGCACGTGGCCCTTTTCACCACAGCCAAAGCAGTCCATATCGCTGTGGTCGGCCTTGCCCTGCTGGACAAAAGCCACACCAGCGCCTTCACCATCCTTACGAGGCTCCCTGTGAGCACTGCCACCAGACTTGGTGCGGTAACTCTGAAGGATGTTGAGGGCACTGCTCAAGGTAGCAGGATACCCATAATCCTTGCCGCCCGAGGTAATGTATCGGTTGTGGAGGTTGTTGAGGATATCGCCGTAGTGATCCCCATCGGCCAAAGCAAGCAACATGAACACCTGGTACTCCTCCTTACTGGATGCCAAGGCCTTAGCCTTACATCCATTAACCAGTTTTTCCATCGTAGGATCTTTCATTTTATCATCATCCAAACCAGATGCAGCATAGAATACCGCAAGGTGTTTTGCATACAGTTTGGGGTGATACCCCGCCGAGCCGCCCGTGGCATCAATACTCTTACCTGTAGCCTTGAAAAGCTCATAGAATTCCTTGAGCGTCTGCTTCTTTGTCTGCACGCCAGTGTAGAAGAAGATATCCGTTTTGACGGCTGCCATCGTCGGATGCATGGTGTCATCATGCTTCTGAGCGATGCCACGGACAAGCTTCAGGAGCTCAATGGCATCCCGATCCTTGTGGATCTGGTCATAGGCTGCCATCTGCTTGAGCTTGTTCTGCAGGTCCTCGATGCAATGCTCCAAAACCTTGAGGTAGATGGTACCTCAGTTTTTGGCCCAGTCTTTGGTATTGGCAAGAGTGTCGTAGTCATTGTTGCGCCTCTTCCAGGCGAACGCATCCTCATCTTCCTCTTTGACTGGAGGAGATGGTTCAGTGAAGGATGGTTCTTCGAGGAGCTTGATGGCCCTCGATGGCCCTCGATGCAATGTTATGACCGCCATTGAGCAAAGTTGAAGTCCCAATCATGCGGACCAACTTACCGTGAACGTCGTTGAACATTTTGGCGTCTTTGTTGCCGAGACTCGCCATGGTGAATACGGCAGTCTCGTAGCCTTGTGTCGGTGCCCTGTAGCGCCTACCAGATGACTTACCGGAGTTGTCATTGACTCAGTCCAAGCCGGCCTTTCGGTTTCTGTCCCTGCCCATTGTCGATGGGCTACTAAAAAGCTTTATTAGTAGTCTGTTGAAGAGACAATGATACCTGCAGCACACTAAACTAAATAGGGCATCAAGGCTCACACCAGAATTCGTTTATACTTGTAAAGACTACGAATAAAGTGAGCCGGTTGGCTGGTGGCCATGGTTGGCCGATGGTGGATGGTGGCAAACATGCCCATCCCGCCACAATTGGAGGTAATTCCTATCCCTTCCAATTGCCTACCTACCTACCTACCTACCTACCTACTGTATTCTACCTACTGTATTCTACCTTTCCTGCGTACTCCAGACTGCTGCTCGCCCAACACCTATGCCATTCAAATGATTTGCGAAGTCATTTATCTGCGCTGCATCTCAAACAAACTTGCATCGACAGAGAGTAAGCTAACAGTAGTAGTAGTCTTAACCAGCTAGGCCGGATGGGGTCATCATCTTCTGAGTAATAGTCATCTCATCGAAGGGCAGTTGCTAAATAAGGAAAGGAGTGAGAATAAGTTTGACTTGAGTCTTTTGCTAACAATCAGAGGATTCGGCTGCTTGGGCGATTGCTGCTGCCGTTTTAGAGAGGATTGTCTTCGTGTGTAGGCTGCAAACTGCCAAATATCTTATGCATCAAAATGTTTGGCGAGGTTGAGGCTGCTTCTGAAGCTTGATGTTAGTGACAGCTTGGGGCTGTGGAGGCTTGCGAAAGACGATTCAATGTGATTACAATGTGTTCGATGCAATTTCTTTGCTTTGCCAGATGCTCAAGTACGTATGATTTATGTTTGTTTGAGATAAAGATGCGATATTGTTTTGTGAGCCAATTTCAATTGCAATGATATGAAGGCTAGAGAGAGATGCCAATCAAAGGATTCGGGTTCGATGTTGCAGTTGAAAATGCAAGGCGTTTGGCTACAGTTTGGATGGTGCGAGTTGTAACTCTCTCAAGGAGAGATGAGCAAGATGCCCCATCCAACAGTCTGTTTTACATAGCCTGCTTGAAATTACCGCTCTATTTCATATTAATTCCATCAAAGTCTACAGTATCGCTAACTCATCACTTCTGATGTTTGGGAAAGCAAACGTCCAGCTACCAGAGCGCTCGCTCTCTCCACCCTCCACCCGCCCCAACAACTCGCGGCCGTATTGCTGGCGTACAGAGGTTCTTCTCGTCTTCTTTTGTTGGTCGAACAGAACGAAGCAACGACTGAGCGATACCTGCTGCCCGACAAATGGTGCTGGAACACTCTAGAACAATGCACGTCGAGAACTGGTCTTGCATCTATGTTCCGACACACGTTTGATTTCATCATACCGCTACTTCGCATAAGTTCTCATAGTAACCTGCGTACAGGTATGCAGTGCATACTGGTACTACGTGGGACTCCTACTGGTACCTTGAAGTTACGACGTACCGTACCTGGTACCCCTGGTACCTGCGCTGTTCTGAACCTTTTTTTACACACATACATCATGCTCTGTCATGCATGGAGGCAGTCCAGCATTTTTTTTATTTTTCTTCTCTACAGTACCAATTTTCTACCAGCAAGTACGTGGTGTTTTTGTACGTGTCTTGAAGCGAGGGATCTGCTTACCTGTACCTCTCTGCTCCACAAGAACACTACTTCTTCTGTTGCGGTGGTTCCTACGGTACCAGAGCTAGGACTACCTTACTTGACGAAAAAGCAACCACACGTCTTTTGTTTCAAAACGATTAAAAGGTGGTGTTTCCTCTTGTCAACATACCGTACAGTACAGTACCTCGCTAGTCTAAGAGACAGAGAGATAACTATAGATAGAGTACCGTAAGAGAGAGAGACCAAATAGAACTTTACTGGAGTAAACAAAATTTAAAGCTTTGTGGGCTGTCTCTCTTTTGTTCTTTTTCTTCTTTGGGTGGTACATAATAATTCGTCAATTTATTCTTGACAAACGACGCGACACTCCTGAAAAATTTAAAAAACAAAATCAAAACCAGAAATATATTTGCGAAGCACTCTGCAATTATACACTAGTAGTATCCCTTTTAAAAAAAAAAAAAACCATGGTGGTGAGAACAATAGATACAACGCAAATTCTTTCGGATGGTTCTGAATATCCATTTGGATTTGTATTATGTTTCATTAATTTGATGGATACGATATTGGGCAAAAACAGTGAATGGCGCGCCTACGTACCCTTTGGATGGGCTGATCCTGGACATGCTCTCTCTTGGAAATCCGAAAATGTGACTGATTTCTTCCCCACCTTGTTGACCTTTTCAGATTTTGTACAAACGCAACCAGAATCCGCTTCCACAATGACCAATTTATACAATTATGCATTCGAAACATCATCGACGGAATTAGGGAATGTCTTGTCACCTACCGCAACATTGGTATTACTCTTCTTGGTCTTTACTCTACGACGAGTCAAGGCAACTGTACTGCCCTTCTTTTCCTCCTTGGGACGCAAGGCTGGACGACATACACATGGTGTCGAATGGGAACGTAACAATGAAGAGCGTATTGTCAAATTTGGTGAATATGTATTCCGATTAATATACCATTCCGTCATTTCTTTAATTGGGATTGTGTACTTTTGGAATTCAGAATGGTGGAATATTTTTGGTGGTGGTGGTGATGGTGATAGCGCTGACAGCGCTGGTGGGACAAAATCATTATGGATTGAATTTCCTCATGATGAAATATTACCTGGTATGGCATGGTATTATTTATTACAATGTGCCTACAATGTCGATGCCTTTTTCAGTTTATTGGAACTCAGTTTGGATTTGAAAGTTGAAAAGTCAACAAGTACAACCACAAGGCCGTCCTTGATTCAAAAAATATTTCCATATTCGATCCAATTATCTTGGAGTCCTACATGTCGTGGTGATTTTACAGAAATGTTTATACATCATGTGGTGACAAATTTATTAGTGATTGGATCATCCTTTTTCCGATTAACACGTGTGGGATCCATGGTATTCATGGTACATGATATTAGTGATGTTCCAGTGGATTTATCCAAATTGGCCAACTTTTTAAAATGGAAAACAACAACTATTGTTTGTTTTGTGACGGTACGTGTCTTGGACCATATGAGGATATTATGTATTATATAATCTTGAGTTTACATAGTGTGACGACTCCTCGTCGTCGTCGTCTCTTGGTACAAATTTGTTTTGATACTCACCAGATGCCTCCCTTTTACATCCTTTTTTTGTTCTTTCTCACACTCATCATCATCAACAACACCATTACCAACGACATACAAACACATCTATATGATATCCGTACATTACAGATGGTATTGGTATGGTTGGTAACACGCCTTTTGATATTTCCATTTGTCATTTACAAGAGTATATTATATGAAAGTTATTTAGTGATGCATGGTGATGATGGTATTGGTGCTATATTTTATTATACCTATTATTGGTACTTTGTCACGTTGGTTGCCTTGATTATTTTATTACATGTGGCTTGGTTTGGTATGTTTTTACAAATGGGATACATATTAATTACCAAACGTGAAGCACATGATTTAAGTGAACATAAACAAGGTGAACCGGATGCCTTTACACACAAGAATGGCAAGACGAATCATGGAACGACATTGTCCTCCTCCACATCCACCAATGGTACTGCTGCAACTACGGGTACGACTTCTACATCCACAACAAGAACAAATACAACAAATGGGCATTCACATTCGAATACGAAGAAACAAAATTGATTTTACACACAAGACTGAACATCTATCTCTATCTAGGCAGGCTGCTTGATGTGTACGTACACAATTGAATTGAACATGATATGACATAAAAAGCAAACTGGAGAAGCGTACAAGATAATTATATATATAAATTTTAGTATGTCAGACATTATTACTATTCATTACGGTTTTTCTTTGTTCCAAACGTTGAACACACTCTCCATTTTTGAAAGCTTGGTCATCAACTTTTTTTTTTTCCCTCCAGATATGCACGTGAACCTCACCCACCAAGTGTGCTTTGGTCCAAAAGTCCTGCTTCAAACACTGCAAGATCTTTTTACAAAATAGCTTCGATTTGGATTTTTTAAGGATTTTCAAGAAGGCCCATACCTGTAGGTACTAGTACCGGTACCCTTGAGCCCTACGGTAACCCCATTCAATCAATCTCACATCACGGTCTGGTCGTCACACGCTGCCGGTTCACGATGTTGGGGGAGACGGCAGCAGCACTCAAACTCTTTCAACACTCTCACTAAACTTCAGTCCTCAATCAACAGAGCACAGCTACAGCTACAGCTAAACGCAACAAAACGCAAGACAACAAACTCTTAAACAGACAGGCAACATTGTAAACCCAAACATTACGAGTCTGTGCAACCAACCAACCAACCAACCAACCAACCAACCAACCAACCAACCAACAGTTCGTAAAAGATGGTTCGTGTATTTATTAAAGGTGGTGTGTGGAAGAATAGTGAAGATGAAATTCTCAAGGCGGCTGTTATGAAATATGGCAAACAACAATGGGCCCGTGTCGCATCCTTGTTGAATCGCAAGTCCGCCAAGCAATGCAAGGCACGATGGTTTGAATGGTTAGATCCCTCTGTACGAAAGGTGGAATGGTCGCGACAAGAAGAAGAAAAATTATTGCATTTGGCGAAATTAATGCCAGCTCAATGGAAAACAATTGGTCCCCTCATTGGACGGACAGCGACACAATGTCAAGAACACTACGAACAATTGTTGGATGAAGCTGCCGCGTCCTCCCAAGACGTCGACGTCAAAAAGGCTGCAGATGCCTCACAGGAATTACGTCAACGTACACAACAAGCCTTGAGACCTGGACAAATTGATTCCCATCCGGAAACCAAACCTGCTCGTCCCGATCCCATTGATATGGACGAAGATGAAATTGAAATGTTACAAGAAGCACGAGCTCGATTGGCCAATACGCAGGGTAAAAAGGCCAAACGCAAGGCACGGGAGAAAATGTTAGCCGAAGCCAAACGGTTGGCCGATTTACAGAAACGGAGAGAATTGAAGCAAGCTGGATTATTAAGTGATAAGGCTCGGAAAAAGGTATCGCGTCGGACCAAAAATAAAGATATTGATTTAGGTGTGGAAATACCCTTTCACAAACCTGCACCTGCAGGTTTTCATGATGTCTCGGACGAAGTTGAACGGACGAATTTAATCCAACAGCGTCGTCTCAAGGATGTGGATTATAAAAAATTAAATGAAAATGAATATAGATCACGTG
The DNA here is from genome assembly GCA_014885115.2 of Asterionellopsis glacialis. Lineage (NCBI taxonomy): Eukaryota > Bacillariophyta > Plagiogrammaphyceae > Rhaphoneidales > Asterionellopsidaceae > Asterionellopsis > Asterionellopsis glacialis. Next base: position 12,396 of record WKLE02003692.1, read on the forward strand.
ACCGAGATGCCAAAAATGCCCAACGTCGAGAGGAAGCACGTTTACGAAACTTGGAACGGTCCAATATGCAATATGTTGTAGCTCAAGTATCCAAAACTAATGATCCATTAGTGACCAAAGCCAAACGGGGTATATTAGACCTTCCTGCACCCCAAGTAAGTGATGTGGAATTACAAGAATTATCAAAATTACAAACATCCATTGCCAAATCCAATGCCGAACAACTTGAAGCTGCAGATACTTCTGCGAATTCTGCAACAGGTGCCTTATTGGGCGATTACAGTGATCGTCCATTACCTACACCCATGAGAACACCCATGACATTGTCGTCTACTGGAGGAGGAGGAAGAACGAAGCAAGAAAGTATATTACGTGAGGCAAGTAATTTACGAATGTTGGAAACAGGACAAACACCCCTGTTGGGTGGTGAAAATCCAGAATTATTGGTCAAGGAAACTTCTGCTGGCAATGGCAGTGGTACTGCAGATGCCGTATCTACAACTCTTCATGCGGCAACACCCATGATGAAGGATCGTTCGTCTTTGAGTCAAACACCCATGTCGGTAGTTGTACCACGAGATGAATTAGGCTTAAACCGTCCTAAATCAGAATTAAGAGCCAGTGGTGGTGGTGGTGGTGGAGATGATACCATGTCCTTGGTAGGTGGTAGTGGTGCATCTATTAGTGGATCAACTTTTGCCACATCCACTGTTCATACCATGTCCATTAAAGAATTAGCCCGTGAAGAACGCCGTGCAGCCAAACGTGCAAGAATTGAATTAGAACAAGCCTTGGCTGCCCTGCCTGCACCTCAATTTGAATATGATTTAGCTGTACCTGAAGATATGCAAGATGATGATGACGACGACGATGATATGAAAGTGGAAACTGTATCCATGGAACAAGATGCTGCTGATATTGATGCTGCAAAATATGAACAACAAAAACGTGATGCACAACGTTTATATGAAGCACGATCAAGTGTTATGAAACATAAAACAAAATTGCCAAGACCATTAGGGAGTGTCACTGTATCGGATTCATTTTTTACCAACGATGATGATGACGATAATACTCAAGAGATTACCAGTAGTAGTAATGCGGAACGGTTGCTGTTGAATGAAATGATTACCTTGATGCGTCATGATGCCTTTGCGTATCCAACGACACCAGTGGCAGGTGCAGATAACCATCAAGACAGTGATGGAAAGAAAAAAAAGAAAAAACGTAAAAAGGAAGAACAGGCTCCGCCGCCACAAATCATTCCTCAAGAAACAGCATTGGATTACATTCCTGAAGAATCTTTAGATTTAGCAAAGGATATGATCCAAACCGAAATGAAACAATTGATACAAGATAAAGTGACTCAAGTTATGATTGCTAATCCTCAAACGTTGAAAGATGACTCTGACGCTTTAGCATACTTATCAAAAGCGAACGTACAATCTTCCACACAGGGTGCTGCTGCTGCTAAGAGTAGTACTTCTTCTTCTTCGTACCAAGAGGAATTCAATTGTCTTCAAAAAGCAACTGCAGCCATACGTAAGAAAAATGACAAATTAGAATCGAAATTGGGTGTCAAGAATGGCGGGTATGTGAAACGCTCCGAGGGTATACAACATCAAGTATTAAATGACTTTGCACAATATCAAAATTCATGTATAGAACAATACGTCTTTCAAAATTTATCTTGGCATGAACAACAGGGTTCTAATCTACGAATTGGACATCTTCAAAACCAGTTGGAGGAATTGGAATCCATGGAAAGTCAAGAACAAAAACAGTATGGCGATCTACTCGTAGAAAAGAAACGGCTCATGTTGAAACTTAAATGATCAAATAAACAAATAAATAACTTTCATCACCATACATTTCATCAACAATAACTGCGAAAAAATTGCAGGGCACTACTCTTACAGTTCAAGACCACTTGGAACTATTTTGGAACAAGATGATGATGACAACAATGACGAGGAGACGAATTTCTAAACAGAGATGAATCATGTAATCAAGGTGGCAAAGGTAGATCCTAATGGATCCGCTGTACAAGCCGGTGTTATGTTAGGAGATACAGTATACTTGTAGTTGTTGAAAATGCAAGTAATGAAAGAATTGATCATTAGAATCTGCGTTGGAATTTTTAAGCACGCACGAGCACCAAAAGTTGTCATGTGCGATTCAACGATCATGACTTCATGGATACGCTGTATGGGGATACGAGTATAGAAATTATTTTTTATTTATATCTTGTTACGCTTGTAGTTGTTCCGACAGGTTCCAAATGAATAAGAAAAGAAATTGACCATTCACATCATGCCATTTTTGACTCTTCACAACCACACTGTTAGTCCCTTCCTCCGATACTGTATATCCTTTTGTGTCGTACCTTACGATTTACAGTCATCCTCGTCTTCGTCTTCTTCAGGAGAGTCACCAGGAGTCTCATCCAGGGACTCAGATCTGATGGAAACATGGGACTTTTTACTTTCTACTTGTTGAGCTTTCGGAAGCAGTTGGCAATTCCCCTGCCATTGTTTCCTTTGAGAGAAGAACGGGTAATCATACGGTGTGACCTGGCTTTTGGGGCATTGGCCAACTTGCGGCGCAAGTCGGAAATTTCTACCTTGAGTTCGTAATTATCTTCCTCCAGATTTGAGACAGTTACCACCAAAGTTGTTAATAACGAATTTTGGTTGGCTTGTTCCCGCTTGATTTGATCAATATCGGTCGCGCATTGGGTAATCTGGGCAGTGGGAGTGGGGGCTCTTTTGGAAAAGGACTGTGCAAAAAAAGAGTGGACGGCATCAGAAATCAAACCAAAAAAAATTAAGGACAGTACAATTCAACAAAATAGATGGGTTCCACTTACCCTCTTGGATTCACCTACTGCCCGAGCTTCCCAGAGCCCCTGGGCTCTAAGGTTGAGTTGAAGAGGTGGAGAAGTAGGCTTTGTCGTCATGGTTGCTGATACGGGTTTGGTTGTCGTGGCGTCGATTCTTTGGAAATCAAAATGCAATCAACTAAAGGTGCAAATTATGAGCGGCAAATAAAAACGCCCAAAAAAAGAAGTGTCCGTTATCGGCTCCATTTTGAGTTTCCATGGAACAAAAAATGTGTCAATCGTGGAAAGTACAAACAATGTCCAACTTTAAGTCACAAAGTATTGATATGTCTTGCTTACGTACAACTGGTATGGTTTGTGTATATCTCTAAATTCTCTTTGCATGAATTTGTCTTGCTCTACGGAAGCCTATAGTGATTACCAGGTACAGTGACCGTCCATTACCTACACCCATGACATTGTCGTCTACTGGAGGAGGAGGAAGAACGAAGCAAGAAAGTATATTACGTGAGGCAAGTATTTTACGAATGTTGGAAACAGGACAAACACCCCTGTTGGGTGGTGAAAATCCAGAATCTTCGGCTGGAAATGGCAGTGGTACTGCAGATGCCGTATCTACAACTCTTCATGTGGCAACACCCATGATGAAGGATCGTTCGTCTTTGAGTCAAACACCCATGTCGGTAGTTGTACCACAAGATGAATTAGGCTTAAACCGTCCTAAATCAGAATTAAGATCCAGTGGTGGTGGTGGAGATGATACCATGTCCTTGGTAGGTGGTAGTGGTGCATCTATTAGTGGATCAACTTTTGCCACATCCACTGTTCATACCATGTCCATTAAAGAATTAGCCCGTGAAGAACGCCGTGCAGCCAAACGTGCAAGAATTGAATTAGAACAAGCCTTGGCTGCCCTGCCTGCACCTCAATTTGAAGAAGACCTGCATGATTGATGGTGAGAATGAATTCTTCCACCTCATTTTTGGTGTGGGTTGCTTGAATGGTAGTTCTTCTGTTCGAAGAACCGTCGTCAGATGAGGAAAGTGCCCACAACAATGACAGCTGCTGATGGTTGTTCATATAGCTTCTAGACTGAAAGCAGTCAAAAACCAAGAAACCCAACAATCAATTAATATCTTGCAATGGCTATGGAGTGTTATGGTTTGTTGTTGAGTACAGAAAAGGGAACGGACTGGAACAACAATAATGAAAGCTTTTTTTTGGCGCAAACAATTCATTGCAGGTTTTCAGAATTTCAGGTTTTTGCTTTTGATCATGACACAGGGGTGTGTACAGCCGGGTTCTAATTGACTCAAAAAACAAAAAAGGCCTGTGTTAGATCCTACATAATTTCAGAATTTCATCTTTTTGGAGAGATCATGACACATCCAGTAAATTCTCTATGCATGAATTTGTCATGCTCTATGGAAGCCTAAATGTCAAGTCTTTGGAAATTATATATTCCAAAATATCATTTAAATATCTATTTCAACACAAGATTCATTATAGGTAGGAATAGTACCAGAAAATTAGATTTTATTTTAAAATAATTATTGAGAGAGTATCTCAGCCTATCATAGCATCAGACATTACAATACAAGTGGGGCATCACAAATCACTCAAAATTAATAATTACTAGTACTGTAGGTCCTAATATTTATTCTAATCATGATAGAGTACAATGTCATCTTATCATAGCAACAGTATAATACAAGTGGGGCATCACAAGGTTGTGATGAAGTTGTCTTGGTTAAATATCTATCCATGGTTGTTTTATCATCATTATTATCATTGTCGTTGGTGTTATCCTTCTAGTAAACTTCTTATGTTGGGGTTGAAAGAGTATTTCAAAATATGCAAATACTGGTGAATTTTTATTGTCCGTCACATGATGGGAATGGCGGTGAGGAAAATTGGAAAAACCTCAAGTGTAGTAAGAAGTAATAAATTGTATTGATGTTTCTTAGTGAATGCAATTTCTAACATTATTGACATGTTGTATCATGATATGAAAGGTTTCTGGTATATCTCTTAGGTATTCCATGAAGGAATTGGATGGCCATCAAAGGAGAAATTTGCTGTCTTTTTCAGGTGCACCAGCAATATATGAAGCATTACACAAGCGCCAACCCAGATAGATTTATCTGTGATATTGTAAACAGTGGATGCTATATGCTGAAGATGTTTAGATACATGTTGTGCTTTTATGAGAACTGGTGGTGACAAAGGAGAGAGTTAAAAGAATGATAAAGGGTGATCCTCAAGCAAGTTCTTGGAATGCAGGAACCTTTTATGTATGCAGAGATATGCACAAACCAGACAATGGAATGGGTCTTTCTCATTACAAGAGAAAAATTTTATTTCACCTTTAATACCATTTTTTTTAAATTGCCAGCAATATTACACATGGGTGATGTTAGTAAGGCTAAGGTGGTGTGCCCTATGCTGCTAGTGTCAATGGCAGCACAACACAACCATCAGATAATCAACACACAAAAGAAAAGAAGACTTTTATTTGGTGGTGAAACTTATGAGCTTAGTTTAATCCAGAGAAGATCCAGCAATTTAGTAAGAAGTAAAAAATCAGGAAATATTAGTAAATGGTAAATTTGTGGAGTCTATCTGCTTGTCCATGCATCAATCAACCACCCTCAAGAGTGTCCTACAGGGAGTGCAATTCATTTGCTTCTGTGTGTGTTTGTAGTACGGAGTTACACAATGAATGTTAAGTGTCTCTTCTATAATGCCTCTATGGATGTGCACAGTACCATTTATAAATACTTGAAGCCCTTCATGAGGACCTGTATGAGGACAGCCCATCTTAGGCACTATTCCTGGCTTCTCTAAGGTAACGAGGTCACCTACAGAATATATGTGGTGTTGCCAGTTGTGATTTTCTCTTTGGTTGTTTTTGTTCATGAATGTTTGTTTCTTGTTATGGATACGTGCCCAATTTGCTCTAAATGCAATTGGTAGTAGCATGTCATATCCAAATACTAATTATCCTGGTGTGGCTTCTAGCATAGTATGGTAAGCACTGCCTATAGCCCATGCTACCAAACTAAGTATGTTATCCCATAGTTCATCATCTCCTATAGTAGGTGGATTGGCGGATTCACTTATATCAAGTGCAAGTAGGGAGTTACCTATAACTTGGTGTATGCACTCAATGATACTGTTTGATTGGGGATAATAAGTAGTAGTTGGCTTTTTACTAAGTCTGAAGTTCATCCGTGTCTTTTCAAAGATACCTTTAAACTCTGAGCTGTTGTCATATCCTACGTATCTTGGGCGTGGATACTGGCATAACCATGCAGAGTGGAATGCTTCTATTATGGTGTCAGCTATTTTGTCTTTAATTGCTTTGATTTTGAACCAGCCTGTGGCAGGATTGATCATGGTAAGACATTGTAGTGCTTGGGTGCCTGAATTGGATTTAATAGTATATTTTCCAATTAGGTCTATATGGACTTGTTCCCATTTCAGGATTTCAGCCTCTTTAGGAGGTAAGTGTCCATATTTTTTATGTTGCTTTTTACACAGCTGACATTGTTTGCATGTCTTGCAGAAGTTCTGTACATGCTTTCTTAGCCTGGGCCAAGTAAAGTGTTGTTGTATGGTTGCTTTTGTATGTGATTCACCTGGATGTGCTAGGTATTCATGATACCATGCTACAACACATTGTTGAAGTTTCTATGGGATGTATATTTTACCTTTGAAATGTATGAGAGATGAGAGGTTGGCCTTCAACTTCTCTAGTCATGAACGTACCAGGTTTGGCATTGCGCATTAGTTTCCTAAACGTTCTATCTTTTTGTTGGTGCATCCTAATTAAAGGAGGGAATATCAGAAATGCTGTTTCTTTGATTTCCTGTAGGGTTTTTGGATACACTTCCATGATGTTAATAAGTTCTGGTACTTATCATAGTTGTCATCATCATCTTCTGCCCATCTTGCATCTAATCGTGAAAGTGCATCAGCAATGACGTTTTGTTCACCAGCAATATGGATGAATTCTGCACTGTATTCTTCTAGCATCATACACCATCTGCATACTTGATCCCTAGCAAGTTTATCATACAATATGTTCTTATGGTCCATATGCTGTACTATTAACTTTTGACCCCATAGTATGTTTTTGAATTCCTTAAGTGTCTCTACTATAGATAGTAGTTCTTGTTTGCCAGTAGTGTATTTCTTCTGATCTTTTAGTTTTCTACTATAGAACACAAGGGGCTTATCATCTTGCATGATAACCACACCTAGTTGATAGTTGCTTGCATCAGTATATATATGGAATTCTTTCTCAAAGTCAGGGAATGCTAATAGCATTTCTCTACTTATGGCTTCTTTTATCTTTTCAAAAGCTTTTTGACAGGAACTATCCCATACAAACTTGCCCGTGTTTGATAACATAGCCATAAGTGGGGCTAGGATGTGACTTTGTCTTTGCCACATATCGCAATAGTAGTTAACCATGCCTAAGAATTTCCTTAATTGGCATTTAGTCTTAGGAGGCTCTAAACATTGTATCACTTCCACTTTCTTAGACTGTGGTTGGATACCTTCGTGGGTTAACCAATAGCCTAGATATTCTATCTGGGACATGGCAAAATGTGATTTGTTCATGTTGACTACAAAATCAGCTTTAGTTAGGCAGGCAAGTACCGCATCAACTTTGCTGGCATGGTCTACATAGGTGGCACTTGACATGATTAAAATATTGTCTATATATGCCTGTGCAAATTCTAGGTCACCTAGTATATTGCTTATGATTTTTTGAAAGATATCAGGGCTGTTGGTTATACCCATAGGAAGGTGTTTATACCTATATTTACCTCATGGTAGAATTGTAGTGCACAGTTCCTGCAATTTCAAATCTAATGGAACATGATAGTAACCCATACTTAGGTCAATTGCGGTTGCACATTGAAATCTATCTAATTTTTGTAGTAGGTCAGCTATTTTTGGTAATGGGAATAGTTTCCTCTTAATTACCTTGTTGAGTTGAAGAAAGTTGGTTAGGATTCGTTTATTGTCTGTTTTCTTTGGTACGACAAATGTGGGAGCTGCCCATTCACTGTCATGGTTCGTTTCTAAAACTCCTATTGATTCTAGCCTATTCACTTCCTGTTTAGTAGTAACTTCTAAGGAACGTGGTATTTCGAATAGCCTGGCGTGATATGGTTCTGTGTCAGGGTCTTTTTCTAGCCTAACTGGCTTGATGTGAAGTGTGCTGAGCCTCCCCTTAGAGGCTTGTGGGTATTTTTGTAGGCACTTAAGCATTATTTTTTGTTCGTTATAAGTAAGGTGTTTCCATTGAGTGGCTGCCTTGCCTAAATTGGCTTTGTCATAATTAGTGTCTAAAATGGATGATTGCTGTAATTCTACTTCCTTGAGAACAGATGGCTGGACAGCCATGTGGTAGATTGCTTCCATGCGTTCAGGGTTTGAAACCTTGTCATGGTGTTTCATTGGTAATTCATATCCTTCCCAATGACCAGTTTGCATGCTAAAGTGTATATCCAAGCCCATGGCCTGTATGAGGTTGGTTCCGACAATCATGTCATACTGTGCATCTGCTTGGCTTGTTCGTTCATCCACATGACAAGACCAAACTATTGTCTTTTTGTCTGTGAACTCCGGGAGTGTGAATTTTATTTGCGCTTTCTGCTTAGTGATAAAGTTACCACCCATTGTGGACCACTGCATAGGTTTTGGGTTCTTGTAAGTACTGGCCTTTCCCCGTTTGACAAAATTCTTTAGGATGATTATCACGGTAGTACTGGTTTCAAGTAGGATCCGCATAGAATTGAGCTTGCCATCCCAGTTTATTATCTTGCCTGCTACTTCAGTAGTGCAATGCATAGATTTTGGCTTTTTTGCTTTGTACTGGCTGTGCAGCATATTATATGATTGTTCTACATTTGGGAAAAGGTTGGAATTGGTGTAGGAAGTAGGTGTAAAGTAATTGCTAAGGTTTTTACTACTATTTTTCTGTCTAGTTTTACTATTTTTGGTAAAGTACAGTCTTGGCCTAGTGGTCTAGCCCTCCAGTTGTGGTCCAGAGGTTTGGGGTTTGAATCCCTGCCAAGCCACCTTCCACATGGAAGGTTCTCCTAGTAGTCTTGGCTGTTCTGGAATTTTGGGGAGTGATGCTCCTTGTGTGGTAGGACCTTGGATATTGCTATGAGGAGGAAAACAGATGGTTCAGGCCATCCTTGCAAGTAGAATTGGTTTCTAAGGTTATCAGTAGCTGCAGCCATTCATAAATAATAAAATAATTTTAAAAATAATTTATTTTTGGTAAAGTACAAGCTTGGTTCATTATTGGATGATGAATCTGATTCCTACTGCACTTTACGTTTCTTTTTCTTACTTTCTTTTTATAGTTTAAGCAAATTAATCATCACATTTACCTGTTCCTGCATGTACATCTTGGATCTTTTTGGCTTGTCTGCAGTACACTCATTGGTGTTATGGTTGCTCATACGGCAGTTGCTGCACCACTTACAAGTGCGCTGGTGCTTGTTATTGTTATTGTTGTTATTATGATTGGAATTCTTTTCTGTTGGTTCAACCTTGCAATTTTCCTTGGGCTTCATAGGTTTTTCAGTCTTAGAGAGTTCATGATCAATATTATTGCCAACCTCTAACTTCTTGAAGTAGTCAACAGTATCTTCCCACAAGAGATCGTGAGGATCAAAGTTGCTAGTAAGTAGGGCAGATTGCCACTTAAGTGGTTTCACTCTATCCAAGATGTCCATGAGCTTGTCATCGCCAAATTTTTGATTTTTTTTACCATTGTGATCCATCAGAAAATATGGCAAATATTCATTCAACTGGCAAAGCCTTGCGATAAACTCTTGCAACGTAAAGTCCTCAGTCATTGCTAAGTGGTAGCAAAGGTAGTTCTTCTGGCACCTTGCCATGTGTCTAGACAAGAAAACATTCTCACCGACGTTGTTGAGTACCAGTTCAAAGACCTTTCTGGGCTGGTTTCTTGAAGCTTGCTTTTTGCTCTGGCGATTGGCATTGGCTGCTTGAAACAGCTGCCTTGCCCTGCCCTTCAAAAGGGCGAGCACCATGGAGTTTTTGGATGAGGCTTTGGTGAGCAGATAATCCTGCTCTACCTTGGCAAACTCAATCCTCAACTGGATCCACTCTTCAGCAGATCCATCTGCAAATTGTTTCACTCTGCACTATGCTGCAACAAATTTGAAAAGTGATAGGAAAAG
>WKLE02003696.1:0-19703 GCA_014885115.2 Asterionellopsis glacialis
GGGGGGGGGGGGGGAGCAAGTTGAACAAAATAAGAATAAATCAAACAAATTCACATTTCATAATTTTGGCTTTTTATTTACTCACCCTTTGTAAATCAGGAGTTTTGCGCTTGATGACGTAGTCTCCCATAACAAGGAATTCAATGGAACCCATGGATGATAGGAAGCTTCTAATAGCCTCACGTGGGCTTTCCACTATTGGCTCCCCAGGGAGAGTATTGAAAGATGTATTTAGGACCATGGGCACCCCTGTACGTTTGAAGAAAGCACTAATCATCTGATGGTAAAGTGGTTCTGCTTCTTTAGTTACAGTTTGTAGGCGCGATGAGCCGTCTACATGTGTTACAGAGGGAATTTGTCCACGTTTCGATTCTTTCACATAAGTTGTCATACTCATGTAGGGACTAATGTTTGGATCATTTCCAACCTCGCCTAGATCAAACCATTTAGCAGCTTCTTCCGCTAAAACACTTGGAGCAAAGGGCCGGAAACTCTCTCGAAACTTCACATGCTGATTAATAAAACGTACCAGTGCACTCTTGCGTGGATCTGCCAAAATACTTCGATGTCCTAGTGCTCTTGGGCCTACTTCTGATCTACCATGATACCAAGCAATGACGCCTCCAGACTCAATTTCTTGTGCCATGATTTCAAAACGTCGTTCATTATCTCTCACAATATCAACCTCGATCCATGGAGATGCAGCATCGATAGCAGCCTTCATGGTTTGTTCTGAAGGGTCGGGTCCAAGGTAGGCAGGTAGAGGTTTCGTCCAAACACTGGGGCGAGGTACTTCCTTGTCGCTATCGTCTTTGTTGTTATTCGATTCACCATACAATCCAAAAGCACAACATCCAACAGCAATCCCTTCATCTCCTGGGTAGGGTGATATGAACGTACGGTCAAAACCAAGTTCTCTACAGAGTCGTCCATTCAAGACTGAATTCAACGCAACACCTCCAGAAATACATAAATTTGTTTCTCCTGTTTGTTCCTTGAAATGTTTCACAAAATCCATCAGCACATTTTCTGTATCAATTTGAATTCTAGATGCAACAGAAATTGCATCCAATGCAACTTGTGTTGGTAAAAGCTTTTTGCTCTCTTCTTCAGATTGTTCTTCACCCTCCTTAATAACTAATGGCTTAGACTGATAGTTATCATCATCGAAATCATATCGTTTTTTACGAACCATATTACCTTCATTATCAAACATATCAGGATCATTGCGTGTTGCAAAGGGTATACCCATCAACTTTGTACGGTCAACATGGAATTTTTTGTCGGCATCTTCCGAATAAAGACTTCCCCACATAATTGGATCATCAATTTTCTTTGGAACAATTCTGTCTTTAGCATTGTTTTCATCCGTCCACGAATGTACTGCCCACGGTGCAAGTCCCATAACTTTACCACAAGCATTCCAATCATTAAATATGTGTGAAGAAGCTCTTGAATACAATGCACCAACACTATCCATATTTTCAAACCCATGATTGTATAATGTTGGGGGTGTTTTTTCTTCTGTGAATCGTTTGAACACAGGCTGTTGGTTTGTTCATTTCAGAGTACACAATGCAAATGGTGAGATGATGAATATAGCGAATAAGATGTTGTAAGGAGCACGTGACACTTTGCTAGCACTTTAGGCATGAACCAACCAACATGAACAAACATACACACAAAGCCGCACGATAGATAGCTACTTACTTTTATATCAATCTTGGTCTCCTTTTTTTCATATGTGTAGACACTTTCAGCCTCACGCCAATCAAATCGACTACATCTACTTTTCTCCTTCAAATCACTGGGTATACATTGGAAGTTTTCATCCAATGTCAAATCACTAGTGTAAGTTGAATCCTTTATTTCGTGCGCATTCAACATTGTACGATACGTTTCACCCATTCCATCCATAACCACTACCATACCCTTCTGGAATGGACTTTGTGTAGCACATGAATATGCATGTGCCAAATGATGTGATATTTCATGTTTGGTAGAAACATCTGTTAACAAATTTTCTTCATCATCGTATCCAATTTCTATACCTCCGTTGATACCTAATCCGCACTCCCATTCCATATGATCGGGTGATTCTTCCATGGGTAATACACGATGATGATGATTATTCACAATGACAGTATCAATGGCATCCAAGTCCAACTCCAATGCATCTAAACATTCTTCAACTAATGTAGCTACATTACCACCATCGTGTTTCTTTCTAGTGAGACGTTCCTTTTCTAAACAGAACAATACTTTTCCTGTAGAGGCATCTGCAGCACAAATGGCTGTATCATGTGAATATTTATTCAAACCAACCACTAACTTTGTATCAGGTGACACAGAAAGAGATGACGGACTATACCCTGCCAAATCACTACCCAATTCAAAAGGATTGTCTTCATCTTCATATAAATCAGCATCAAAGGGGGTTGTTGACTGGAGCATTGTATTTCGACGACGAATCTTGTTGGATGTTGACGACAATCCAGCAAACCCTCCAAATGCATCGGTAGTGACTACTAGTTGTAACACCACTAGTAACTTCATGGTCAAATAGAAAATGAGTATTTCAATGAGAGGATTGTTGTAAAGTAATGTATGCGACTCCTTGTTTTTGATCTTTGCTTCTCATTTTTTGATGGCTGTCGACAGCATGCCAACACGCAAGACAAGCAAGGAACACAGAACAAAAAAAAGATCCCCCAGAAAACATCACAAAATCTCTATCCAACGCAAACACAACCCAGAAATCGGATTTGACGGATGGCGATCCATCATCCATCAGTCAATGTTCTAGTCTGCACGTCATTGGTCAAACACGCGCATGGCATGTAGACTTTACGTAGTTTACCATATGAGATTTTTTACCGGTTATATGTGGTTGGACTCATTCGACTTGTAATAAATATTTTTTGGATGTTTCGCTTTTTTTCGATTTTAGGGTTCGCATTTCTGCAAGACGAAGGATGGAAAGATATCGAATCACAAACCACGTGAAGTCTGCCAATATTTCTCTTCCTCCCTGATCTTCGTGCTTCTTTTGATTCAACAATGTTGGTTTCATTTACCATCATTTTGATCGCAACAACTCTAACCACTGGGAAATGTGAAGTATCCGCTTTTGTGCCGTCAATTCATTCAACTTTATCATCCCCAAAAAATCCGAGGAAAAGTTACTCTCCTTCTTTTGTATCATCGGCACATCGTCAAATACATTGTGGATCTTCTCTGTATCCGTATTTTTGTTTAAAAGGTTCAAAGGGGGAATCCTTCAAAGATGTTATTACCAATGAAAATCTTGTCGATGACTTCGCCAAAATTGATATCAATGAATCATCATCACCATCAAATGAGATGGATGATTTTCTTGCTTTTAGTCCAATCATGTCGTCATCTTTGATTGTCGCAACATTCACCGCGATTGGAATGACAACTATTTTGGGTCTACCTTTGGTAGCTGAAGCAACAACAGGTGGTGGTGGCAGTGGCGTCATCCCCTCGGCACTCTGGGCCTATGCTCATTATTTTTCGATTATACTTGTAACTGCATGCTTAGCAGCAGAAAGGACCATTATCGGTCCTAACATAACAATAGAAGATGAAGAAACTATTTTTAAGATAGATGCAGTTTATGGTGTAGCAGCAATCCTTTTGATTGGATCAGGATTTGCACGTGCTATAAATGTACGTACTGATTGTCTAACCCTTTGCATATGTACAAAAAAGATCTACAGGTCCTAAATACACGACCTCAACTTCCATCCTGACATCTTTTCTATACAATCTTTCTTTTCATTTCTTCTTTCCTTTAAATTGTGTATAGTTTGGTAAAGGAGGAGACTTTTACATACATGAAATCACATTTTGGATCAAAATGGCAATGGGAGGAGTTTGGGGTGGTTTATCTTTATTTCCTTCAAGTAAGCATTGCCGGACCTCGGTTTCATAAGTGTGTTGCTAACCTATTTCCCCAAGATGTCTAACTAAATTTTTCTTTATCATCTTTTTGTCTTTTCTTCTCATCATTTCTCCCTTTGTCTCTTTATGTAACTTTGCTCTCGTCAAAATAAAATAATATAATTTATATTTCCTCTATCTGTAGCTACCTTTTTGAAACGTAAATTAGCACGTCAAAACGAAACGATTCAAGACGTACCACCAGTATCTGAAAAGTTAGCCAAACGACTTGAACAGGTAGTTAATGCTGAAATAACAGCAATTTTAATAATTCCATTCCTGGCAACCTTAATGGCACGTGGTGTTGGATATTATGAAGGTCTTCCTTGGCAAATTGGTGCAACGTTAGCCATTGCAGCCACGGGTGGATCATTCTTTTTCTATGCAAAACAAGCTTGGACTTGGGAAGATTAAGTTTGAGAGAGACATAAAAGTAGAGGAAACGATGGGTCTCAAGAAACTACAATATGAAACTACACCTTTTCCTGTTGAAACACATTTACACATACATAATATCCTGGCCTCCGAAACAAAACTTAGTTCATGTATACAGTTCATGTATACTATAGATCATTATCATTCTGTATAAACATGCTGTTTAAATTGCACTCCACTGGTGTTGTTTAGATAAAACTTTCTGCAACAGGTAGTTAATCTTGATTTGGTCACATAGATAACCATAGAGAAACATTTAAACACAAGGATCTTTGATTTTTTTTTTAAAAAAAGAACAAAAATCGGAGAGAAATAACTTGAGTATCTTTATTTAATTTATTCTTTTTAAAAATGATGCGAGGACAAATTCAGGTTGTTTACTTTTTGGATGATGCAGAATGTAATTTGTGGTTCTTTTCTTTTCCAAATCACAAGTCTAATGATTTCACTGCATTACGAATGGTACGTGTGATAGATATATTATCGACGTCTCTGGCTAATTTTTGTATTTTTTTATCGGCAATAATATGCATACAAATAGACCATCATTTATCACCCAATGCGGTATAGGACCTCATCCAATCTAAATTTTCATCTGAATATACATTGAGCAAACTTTTCTGTAATCCCTTCTTTTTCCAATACCGTTTATTCTCTGCAGGACTATCGGACGATCCTGCCAATGTATCTAATGCTGTTTGTAATTCATACGATTTAGGTCGTGGATCACACACAATGGTATACTTGTGTTTCTGTAACAATCGTCGAGCTCTACAATCACCTAATTTGATATCTGGATTACCATCTTGTACATTTACCAAATCCGCAAAGGGATCTGTCGGTGCTGGATCATCCTCAAATAATCGGTCCATGGTTGATTGACGTTGTGTTGCTGCTGCAATTTTATCTTGTTCCTGTTGGGCTGTCAAGTACCCATCATTCATATCATTTAAACTAACCTTTTTCATTTTTAATAATTCTTCCAATCGTAATTGATCATTCTTTTCCTTCATTTCCTTGGCAGACATTTTTGTCGATTTCTGTTCTGATTCTGTAGTTGCAGCAGCAGCAGCATCATTGTTGTCTCTTTCTTCTTTCTGTTGTTTGGCCAAGGCTAATTCCTTGGCCAATTCAGCTTGTTTATTACAATTCTTATTTAATCCTTTTCCCATATATAGAGACTTGTTGTGGTTGTTGACAACATGATTTTGGATTTCGTAATCACCAAGACACAACGAATCAAACAGTGTCTTGGTTGTATTCCTAGTAATCATTATTATCATTCTTCTTCTTCTTCTTCTTCTTCCTCTTCTTCTTCTTGTCTATCGTTTTGTATTTGATCTTTTGGATCTTTCGGCTGACATCTCACACCTCCCTATTCCAAATACACCAACACTGGTCTTTAGGGTTGATATAATGATGGTTTGTGTATGATGATCTCTTTACTATAATATGATGTGTGCACAACAGATGATAATGTCTGGAGATGATGTCTGTGGAGAAGATCTGACACGGTTTCTACGATGTATTGTTCTTGTGACAGTGGTCTGTACTCACCTCGTTTCTGTGTGCATACAGTATTTCATATTGTTGTGTGTGTGTGTGTTTGTGTTCTGAGCAAGTCTCGTATAAGTCTCCGAGTCGAGAGTACGAGTACGTCAGTCATCGTCAGTGCGTCTGCTCCGGACATGTATATTATTTTAGTATGTATCACAACGCACCCAAACTGACAGCCAAAGTTACAATATAATAGATAAGGGTTAAAGATATATTATCGATAAGTTGTTCCTGTCTTTCTACCAAGAGACAGATAGATCTCTTTCTGCAGATTGTTATTTTTTTTTCTCGAGACATCCTTCCTTCGTTCGGAGGACTTTTGGGGTTGTGCTGTAGAAATTACATACAAACAAGTACAGCGACTGTGACACTCAGGATTCTCCTTCCCCATCATTCCCCCCTAAAAACACCTCTTGCGGTGCGGCAATCGGCGATCGCGACGCTGCAACATGAGAGAGATCTCCTCAAGTTAGTAGACTAGATTTGTTGCAAGCATTGCATGAGTCTTTCTAGTTCCTCTAGAGGATAGACCACACAAGACGACAAGCATACTGTTTCTTAGTATTAGTAGGGGAGGTATTCAAGGGAGGTGCATAGGGAGAGAACTAACTAATTACGATTCCAGCAGAGGATGAGTGAATCCAATGACACAACGACAACAATCGCCGCCGATGAAGAATCTTTTCCACCTGTACTAATTACCGAAGAAGGTACAACGACAACAGCCACAACAGCATCAGCAGCAGCGAGTAGTAAGAAAAAGAAACATCCAACACCACCTCATGAAACAAAAGAAGAAATTCCCATGTTGAATTCAGCACCACCCTCCGGTGCAGGTGATCTTACAGAATTAGCAGGTGCAACAGCAGCAGGAGGGTCTTTGCTTCCACCACCTCCGCCTCCTATCCGTTCGACGACGCAACAACAACAGCAAGATGCATTGCAAGGATCCACCATGGCGACCTTACCACCACCACCTCGAATGTCAGCAGTTGGTACTGGTGGAGGAATCACAGCATCAGCAACAGCAGCAACGACTAGTCCTACAATTGCACCATTACCGCCTCCACCTGTTCGATCTCAAAAACCACCCTTACGACGTCCCACAACAGATGAATCTTCTCCTAAAGCATTACCATCCAAATCGCTCTCAGTAACAACTTCTTCTTCAACTGCACCGCCCCCGCCCCCGCCACCACCACCGAAATTACCCCTACCTCGACAGGGAAAGAAAAATCAACGTCCAGAAGAAGAACTTGAAAGTTTACCTAGTTCCATTTATGATGCAAGTACTCATGCCACGAGTGGTACAGAAGAAGATACTACTACACCCGCCAAAGAACAACAGCAGCAGCAAGAAGAAGAACAAAGTCAAACAACACAATCATCAGCATCACAACCTTCTACGTCTAACACTACTTCAACAGTCCCTACATGCGTACCACCACGTTTATTTTTATCACCCCTGGCCAAACGACAAACCCATATACCTATACTGATTTTAGCCACTGAATCTGCCAATTCCTTGGCATACAAAAATAATTTAACCTTGACCGACATGTTGAGTGGTCTCGCAGAAGATTTAAGTTCCGTCACTCGCTCCATGCCACTCCCACCCTTTCGTTCGGCTACACGATCCATTATATTGGAATGGGAATCACTCCACGTGACCTTTGTCAATAACGACTATTACAATCCCAAAGATCAAACCCATGCCAATCAAGAGTTGTTTGATGCTACAACAGTACGTGATACCGATGGGAATATTACAGAAGAATTGAATTTGTTGGAATCGCAAGTCGATACATTATTACATAATGACATTTATTATGGATCAGGAGAAGCACGTGGGACCTCACCCTCTTCCAGTCCTGCTAGAGGAGGAGGATCATCACGTGGTGGTCAAAGCAGTGATAGTTATGGTATAGCCGATACAGCCTATGATGATACCATGGAATCCAATCGGAATCGTCATACACAATTAGAACGTGTGACACGTGATGCCTTTGCCTTGACAAGTCCACCCAACTTACCATGGTTATTACGTCTACGACATTCCCTGGATGATACCACCAATGGACTACACCATGATTTGATCCATACACCTCCACTGTGTTTAATCATTTGTACCTCTCAAGAAACTACTGAAACACCTATTGAATGTTTGGAAGAATTATTTAGCAGTCCTCATTACTTGCCAACCCCGTACTTGCAAAGTACATTTGATATTAAAACATTACGCAAGGAAGTATTGGTCTTACATGATAATATGGATGGTCCACAAGACTTTCAAGAAGCTACCTTGACAACTCAATTACGACAAAAATTTGGTGTTGGGTCAGCTGTTGTACGACTCAATAGTATATCCACTCAAACAGCCCAAGCCTTGGCGCAAGAAGAAGAATTAGATGAATGGGGAGGTTTAGGTGATCGGGGTGGATGTTTGTCAGTCAATGATCGTTTATTATTACGACGTTACATTGCTACCCTCATTACAGGGAGTCTATTACCCAGTTTAGAACGACGTATATCCGACTTGAACATGACTGTCAATGTCCAAAAAAAAGGTATGAAAAATGTTTTCAAAAGTTTATGGAGAGCTCCGAAAGAAAAGAAAACGAGTTCTGCAACTTCTACTAGTACAAGTGGATCCTCCTCCAGTGCAACACCTAATAAAGCAACAGCATCAGGAGCAGGCACTGATGAAATTACCTATCGATATGACTCCATTGAAAGTCAAGTACGACTTTTAGCTGACACTTTATTTTTAATGAGAGATTACGATGCCTCCTTATCAACGTACAAATTGATCCGTGATGATTATAAATCAGACAATGCTATATTACATTATGCATCCATACATGAAATGATGGGACTTTGTTCCTACTTGTTGGATCCATCCGGACGTGCCAAGGAAACCTTCGCCGCATTGGAAACTGCCTTATTTTCCTATACACGACAAGCCGAAGATGAACGGAATGGTGGTGGTGCGGGTAACAAACCTCCCGGAGGAGGCCGTCCCAAGGAGGTACCTATAGCAACACGATTGGCAACACGGTTATGTTTAGTGGTGGCATCGACACGTAACATGTGTGCCGATCGTCACTTAGAAGTAGCAGATTTATTGGCATCCTTATCGTCTCATGAAACATCGCTCAGTGCTGCCGTCTTGTTGGAACAAAGTTCCTCTCATTACTTCCGTGCGGGAATGTATCGCAAGTATGCCTTCCACATGTTAATGAGTGGTCACATGTTCCGTTCAGCAGGACAAGAACAACATGCCTTCCGATGCTTCACCTCCGCCCTGTATGTGTACCACGATGGACGATGGGATGAATTGCACAATCATTTACGATCTGCCCTGGCAGCACAATTATATTCCATTGGACGCAAGTCCACATCTATGCAATTGTATGCCAAATTAGTTGGTACGACTGGTGGTGGACGTGTCTCTGTCAAGAGTCAAGACAAATTTGTCAATCATTTGTTGGAAATATGTAAAAAGCATCATTCGGAAGCTCTAGTGGGTGCAGACCGTATGAGAATGGCAACTACTACTACGACTTTAACGAGTAGTCACGAAGAACGTATCCGTCACATAGAGGATGTATTGAAACGTACCCCTACAGCACAACGTGTGTTGGAATTACCCAATATGGATTTACCTAGTATCGATGATACATCGATAAGTGTATGTGTGGAAACTGAAAAGTATAAAGACACTACTGCTGCTACTGCTGACGATAATGATGCTGATGGAGAAACAACACCATCCTCATGGTTATTTGGTACACCCGGTGAAGGAGTGGACTCGGTATGGCAAGAACTTACTTGCAATACCGAAGCTGAATTGCGTGGTGCTGACCCAAACACGCATATTAATGAAGAAAATATGAGTCCCGCCATGACATCCGTCTTGGAACGTATTGATGATCACTTTACACGCAAGGTTATATGTGAAATTGATAAAGAAAAAACCAATTTACAAATGATTGAAAAATCAAAACGGAATGGTAAATACAAGGTGAAACCTGCCGACCGTGCAAGGATGGAACCACTAAGTGTATCCTTTGATATGGACAATCCACTAGGTGTTGACGTGGAATTAAAACATTTACAACTCGTTGCCAAATTAAAAGATGTACAAAGTGGACGTCTCTGTACAAGTGAAGATGCTATTCAAATTGGAGGAGATAGTGATACTGATAGTAGTGGTGACAAGCAATGGACATTTCAAAGTTCAAAATTAAAGTTTCAAATACCACATTTTTGCCGTACGTCGCCCAAGGGTGAAGACCAAATAGGAGTTGGTGGAACACCATTGCCTTGGACCTTGCCATCGTCATCATCATCGAATGATGAAGAACCATTCTTTGTTGTAAGCAAGATGGATATTACGTTACAACCTGAAACAGAAACAAACATATCTTTGGGCATATGTCCTCTTGTTCGTGGTGATCTTGAAATTTTAGGAGTACGTTTCAAATTATTTGATGATGTATGGGTGTATCATCAATTTCAACCTTTGGGTCCTTTGTTGAATGATACAAGAATGAATCGTGCCAGTAGAGGTAAGTTCTTCTTTTTTTTGGTGGGATGTGAAACACTGCTGTGGTGTCGGTCCATACAACATTGCAGCTATCACATTGCGTTATTCATTGACTCATGCCATTGCATTATTTTGTTTTGGGTGATGTTGGATACACAGCTCGTGGCGAATCTACACTTCTAAAGGCAACTGTTGGAGAAGATATGCCGTATCTTACAGCACATGTCTTCCCAGCAGACCCTGCACCACAGGTTGAAGCTAGCGACAGTGAAGAACTTGTTTTGCACGGTCAAATTAGTAGCTGGACACTTCGACTATCCAATATTGGTACAGCTGCAGCCACAAATTTGACTCTCAAAACGAATGTCCCATGGGTGAACATTGCTCCCACAAAGGGAGAAAAATCGAGTCTTTCCACAAAAAGCGACACCACCAGGGTATCACATTGTGTTGGTCCTACGGGAACATTGATGGAATTGCCCGTTTCTGGAGGGAAAAGAGCAGGAATAATTGATCCTGGTGAAACTGTTGACGTTCCTATACTGGTTCGTACGTCAGGTACCGGTAAACAAGAGTTTTACATGTTGTATAGGTATGAGCTCTACGATGCATCGTCACTAGGAACTCCTTCTTCTAATAATAAATCAAGATGGATTCGAAAAATGGTGAATGTGCCCGTATACCCGTCCTTGTCTCTCAACGCTTCCATTATGCCATCATCGTGGAAAGATGATGAACATATATTATCAGTTGAGGTAAGTATTATGATTTTCGTTTTTTAAAAGGGTGCCATTTGGTAGACAACTTGGTTTCGTCCCCAAAAATAAACACGTCTCACATACTGTATCAATTTCCTTTTTCTGTCGTCATTGCGATATCAGATCACAAATCAGCGTAGTGACCGTCCCGTCAACATGGAGATCACAATGGATAAGATTGGTGTAACTAGTCGACACTACAGACTTGAAAGACTTTTAGGACAACTAGGCGATGCCAATGACGAATCACGGCCATTAAAGCTTGGTTGGCAGGAACGCGTAGCTATGCACTACAGAATCATCCCGCGTAACACAGAGACAAGCATCTGTACAGTCAGTGAGTGCCCGTTCATGGAAGGTGCAATTTATACTGGTAGTCCCAAAGCAGCACTTGACAACATGGCTTCTACGGATTATCTCTGTCTAGAGCATGCGCATGCAAAGTTTCAGGTAAGTTTGCGAACAACGATTATTTACTTGTAGCGTTGAACCAAATGAATAGGCATTTTAACCCATATTTTATCTCTCTCTCCCTAACTCTAGTCTTCACTCAGGGAGCACCAGAACGAATTGCTGAGAATTGCTGCCGATGAAGATGATGAACGTCGTCATCCACGATCCATCGGGCAGATTAGAAGGGCGAAAAGCTCTATGAGTGGTGTCACTGATAGCGAAGCTACAGCTTCGGATGGTGTAGGAAGCGGCATTAGTGATAGTATACCTACTATCCACCCAACATCTCTAGCAAGCGTTTGCCCAACCGAGACCAGTGCATCCACCATAAACATTGTGTGTTCCTGGAATGCTATTGGTGGCGGTAACATTCAAAACCGTACTGTGAACGGACAACACCATCTCACCCATGTCAGGGTTAGGCCGCAAAACAAAACAAAGACATGTCCAATCACGCTTACGGCAAATCACCCAGCAAATGTGTCTCACAACTTTACCAATGGTCCTGCGGTGAGTACATAATGATTTTGATAGCACGACATTCTCTCATTTTGGTTCTTGGAGTACTGATATCTCTCACATTTATCCGTTCGTTTTTCAATAAACAGACTGTACCACTCGAAATTGTGGTTCGAAATCGTGTTGTTGCCGAATCGATTCGTTTTGATTTTGAATTGGATCGTTCTGATTCCTTAGAATTTACAGGAGCAGAGTGTTTCGAATGGACTCTGGAAGGAGGTGAAGAACTAAGTGTTGCAGTTCAGGCGTCTGTTTCTTCACCTGGTGTGTACGATTTACAAAATGTTCGTATTACTACCGATGATAATGATGGTACACGGACACCTTATGTTTTCCCTCTCCAATGGATGGTGACAGTCAAGGACCTAAGTTAGATCCAGGAAACCCAAGTTGGATCCAGGAAACATTCACACAAGTTTTTGATTTCTAGCCGAATAATCAGAAGACGCACAAATGTCACACATGTGGTAGGAGTGAAAACTGCAGAGCAGCTATTCCGAAACACTCAAATTGTCCAAAATAATATGTAGTGCCAACAATACTATGGCACGTAAATTATTAGAGTTTTAAGCAACATGCAAAGTTCAAAGGTCCTCGAGAGGTTTATTGGTTCTAATGCTGGCACCTTATCCCCCCACCCCCACCCCGTCCTTCCCCCCTTTTCCCCTCCCGCCCCCCTCCTTTTTCTCTCTCTCCCCCTATCGTTTCCTTCATCCGTCCTTTTGCGAATGTCAAGGAGCACTCACGAATACTGTACCTGGTACGCTAGATTTTCGTCCGTTGCCGTGTGGCAAAATTTGAAATCTTCGTTTTCCGAAAGACGAACATCACAACAACTTTCAATAGTTTGCAACATTCCCTGCACTGCATCAGATCTATGACATTGCGAGAAGCTCAATGAAAAAGGTTGAAGAATCATCAATCCCTGCCCATGACATCAACCGAATTTCAGATTTATTATCTTGAAAACCAACATTATTCTCTGGTTTTTCTCCAGACTGGGACGTGTACGTAGAAGATTGAGAACAATTTGTTAACGAATTCGAGAAAGAAAACCAGCAATATTACATAGAATGATTCTTTACCAGATTATGCTAGTCGCACTTTGCGTTCAGATGATAATAATATTGTTATTGTACTCCCATCTTTCTTCAGAAGAAAAGTATAATGTATCTACAATAATAGCATTGTCACCACCATGGATTGGAAAACCGCCGAATGAAGTTTCGTTCACACGACAAGAACAACAGCAGGAAAGTGAGAATACTACCACTAGTAGTAACAGTCCACGTTTATTTGCATTGTTGACAGATCCAAGGTGTATGGATGCAATACCATTTGTCTTAGAAAATGCTTTAGACATGTTACCTGAATCGTATATGGTGGTTTATTTGCATGCTACAAGTACTGTGCATTGTGTCAAGAAATGGATTCAACAATCACAAACATTATCTCAGGCAGTAAAGGTTGGACGTCTTGTGACTCAAGTAGATTTACATATTAGACCTGAAGAAAAAACATCAGGTGCAGAAGACAAAGCAAGGAAAGGATCTTATCATCATCAACATTCGTCTGCGAATTGGAATAATATAATGTATACCAATATTACCTTTTGGGAAAGTTTGAAAGTATACGGTGATTCCGTATTAACAATTCAAGCAGACACCTATATTTGTCAAAAGGGTGATTTACCGGATCGTTGGAAAACTGTAAATTACTTAGGTGGGATGTCCAAGGTTCCCACGAAAGTCCCGAATTATTGGAATGCTA
Organism: Asterionellopsis glacialis; assembly: GCA_014885115.2. Classification (NCBI taxonomy): domain Eukaryota; phylum Bacillariophyta; class Plagiogrammaphyceae; order Rhaphoneidales; family Asterionellopsidaceae; genus Asterionellopsis; species Asterionellopsis glacialis. The sequence continues at coordinate 14,008 of WKLE02003696.1, forward strand.
CCAATACAGAATACTTTTTAAATGGTGGGTTTTCTCTACGTCGCTTAGATTGGGTTGTAGCTTGTTTAAAAAAATATACCGGACCAGCAGCTGGAGAAGATACTGTTTTTAATACATGCCCAATGGGTGCAACATCTGTTCAAATTTTGGATGCTATGGCATTTTCATCGGATGGTGGATATACATTATGTTTTGATTATCCCATCGAAAAAGGAGTCGGTACTGCTACTAGTGTTAACCCTCCTATCAGTACTTCTGATATCACAGCTGGAGGTAATGGAAATAATAGTGGTACCAGCAATCGCTTATGTCCATATGGAGTGCATCAACCATGGAGATTGGGACGAGCTAGAGGACCGGGCCTGCAAGAACTTGTTGAGTACTGTCCAGGTATACAAACATTGAGTGACAGGCTAGGAAGGAACGTAGATAATGTTGCTGAGTGTTTGCAAGGTTGGAACCAATGCACACGTGGCAGGAAGAGACTTAATACTACAATCTTGGACCGATTGCACATAGCAAAAGCAAAACAATGAGTTACAAAATCACACATGGATGTGATTGAATTGTCCGATAAGGGGAACTTCGTGGGAAGACTTCTTTTTATTGTCATAGCCAAACCACAAGATGCAATTGTATTTACCTCTGGTGACCCCATTGGAATCGCTTGATGTCAAATGCTATTACACATAGAAGTTATTAGATTGTCTGATTGGGAGGAATTTTTTTTAATTTTTTGTCATCGATTTCTCATGGAAAAAATAAATGCCAAATTTCTACACAGATCAACACTTACGATCTCGTACCATAGATGATGATTCGACGTCTGAAAAAATTCTGTAAATACCTGTTTTATTATAAGTGAAATGGTAGAATCGGGCATAAGTAGCGGAAGCTTTACCTTGTAACATACTTAAGGAAACCCTCTCCTCTGGATCAGATAGCCAAATCTGTGACTATTTTTTTCTCATTTCTAATTATTTCGGGATTTCAGATTTATTATGCTTGCTTGATTGAGATTATCATGTTAGTTTGATTTGTTTCTTTTGATGCGAGGTTGAACCTTGAAACGCGTTTCGATGCAAGAAGATGAAGTATAGTGCTAGTGATAGATTTTAGGTAGACTCTTCTCTCTTCTTCACTTATAACTGCAATAGGCCATCACCTGATTACGGTATGATGAACTGCGATCAACATTGAGTATGATATCAATCGGAGACCTGACGGCGTCTTCTGGACAGAAAATATCGGGCAATGTCCCAATGTACACAGATACAAGTGCCAGTACGTGCATTGGTAGATCGAGTAACGCAGTAATCGAAAGCAGCATCCCCATCACGATCGTAAATGGCATCTTGGACGGACCCACGGTGCTTGTATTAAGCGGTATCCATGGTTCCGAATATATTCCAATCATGGCAACACAGAGGCTTGCAAAAGACCTCGATCCCTCTACTCTCAAGGGTTCGGTGATTTTGGTGCATATTGCAAATCTTCCAGCTTACTTGGGACGAACTGTCTACACCAGTCCAGCAGATGGCAAAAATCTCAATCGTATCTTCCCAGGAATCCAAAATGGAACTCTCTCCGAGCGAATCGCCAATTTTCTTGTCCAAGAAGTATATCCACTGGCCAATTATGTGCTAGACATGCATTCTGGAGATGCCAATGAACAACTAGGTCCTTCCTACACTGCCTATTATGCTAAAGCAGGTACTCCGGAAGTCATTCAGGCTTCGAAAAGTATTGCCATCGCCTTTGGGCTTGACTTGATGGTGGAATTCCAATGGGAACTATTAGGGAATAATACATCGAAAGCCATTTGGGCTGGCTCGGCAGCTGTTGTACGAGACATTCCGTCTATTGACGTAGAAATGGCACCGGGAATGGGAATTACCCATTCTCATTGTATTGACCAGGCCTATAAAGGTGTACTGCGAGTGATGGTTTACCTGGGAATGTTACCAAGTAAGGCAATACCAGGCACAATAAGTGGCATCGATAACGACAATGTTGAGAAAGAACAGAAACCGTGCCTCGTCAAAAAGAGGCATTTCATCGAAGCACCAATTAATGGAAGTTGGGTTCCTTTGGTTGACACTGGGACCTTTGTTGTAGGGGGAACATTGTTGGGATATATCACAGACTTTTATGGACGCAGGAAAATCTTTGAAGCGCCAGCACCCTGTGATGGATTGCTGTTGATTCGATTCGAATCGCCACCGGTTCTAGAAGGAGATACTTTGGCAGTTATTGCCGTGTTGAGCGCGTCTGATCCAGCCTGCGAGCGTTTGAAGCGAGATGGGCTTTTAAACAAACATGACCTTGACCATGCGCACGCACTGCCTAATAATCTTGTCTTATGGAAATGGGCTGCTGCCACCGGGTGGCTAGTGGCACTTGGACTCGGAACCTTTATCGGAAAAAGAAGGAGAAAAAGCGGATCGTATCAACATGCTCATCTATCTACAGGAGAAGGTGGGGAAACAATGGACATTCCCCGTGTCATTTGAATTGTACGAATAATGAAATATGCCGTAACCGATCGCGGTAATTACAGGTCGAGGAGGAACGTAGAGAATATTGCTGAGTGTTTGAAAGATTGGAAACAATGCAACTGCAAATGGAAAAGAAGAAACACTGCAGGCTTGAATTAATTGCAAAGACCAAAAGCAAAACAATGAGTTACAAAAACGCACGGAGAAGTCATTAGATTGTCAATAAGGGAAACTCCTTACGCAGATTTCTTTTTACAATCGTTAAGACACAGGATGCGTAAAAGTACTAGATACACAAACACAGAACTTGTCATCACAATATACTGCACTAACTGTATCACAGGACAACACTTGTAAAAGGAGTGAAAACTTGTAGTAGCAATTTTTTAAATGTTGATTACATTGTTTATTCATCAACTTTAGTATGAACAAATGTTAAAGAACATTCATTTTCACCTGGCCAAAACTTATGACTTAATGTCTTCCCACGAATCATTCTTCCCCCCAGCCAATTTGAGTATAGAAATTTGTTCTCTGCAACACGAATTGCATTTGCAATTTTGTTGTCTTTCTTGTTATCTTCTCCCTTACAGAGTGGTAGTGTATGGACAGTCAGCATCCCGTGTAAATTCCCAAAGACAACATCTGTTAGCAATCTATCCCCTACCATACATAGCTGACTAGGGTCTTCCAAGTTAAAATGTTTGAGTACTTCCTCTAATCCTCCTGGTTTCTTTTCATCGTGTCGAATGACAGGTATTCCCATATCGTGTTCAATCTTAATCGCATCCTCATAGTCTGGATCATCCTTTGTTCCTGCAGAGTTACTCAATATAGCAACAAAATCTTTACCAAATACGTCTAATGCATTTGTCAATCCTCTTTCGGCATCCGGATGTGTTACAGTTTCATATGGTGCGGTTAATGTATTATCTTTATCAAAGATAACAGCACGAATGTTACATTTCTCACGCATTAAATGGTAATTTAATTCTTGAAAATAATGTGTGGTGTAAAAAAGACAGAGAAAACAGATGACAATGTCCTCGCCAGTTGGTGTGAGCAGACAAGAACTAATCGTAATAATTTGGTTTTTAACATCACGAATGACGTTCACAGCATGCAAACAACATCAAAATCAAGGAAATATTCTCCTACATTCACCGACAAGAACGTTTGAAAGCACTCACCAGAAATATTTGCAACATGCACATGCGGTGACATCAAGTAAGGTCTTCGCATAACTGAAGCTAATGTCAAAAGAGCTTTTGTATTGATTGATTGCACCATTTTCTACAACCACGACAACGATCTGATTTTAAGACTCATAGACTTTCCAGTCTTCAAATTCGAGGCAGTTGTCGACCAAAACGGAATTTCTCTAGAGTCCTCTCTAGAGACGAGACAACGTCATAGTCTCTCTCTGCTAGAGAGAGAGGACTATCTAAATCCTCCTGATCTGATCTGACTTCGCATACTTACTACTGTAATACCACCGCTGTGTGCCCATAACCATAATGACAGCAGTGTAAAATTCAACTGACTCACTCTCCAGCGTTCGCCTCCGGGGGAGGGGAGAGAAACCAAATAATAGAAGAAGACCAGATCGAAAAAAAAATAAGTATGTTTATGAAAAGGTTCACACATAAGGCAAGTTTCTTAAACTGAAGAACGGGCCCATTCTAATGGTGTGGGAGTGAAAAATAAGAAAGCAGAAAAATCAAAATTCTAGATAATAAATGTTGAGTGTAGATCTAAGTGCAGGGCCAAGACTGTAGCCATGAGAACAATCTAACATTTTACATTGCCCAGCCAAGTCCAATACCAAATCATGGCAGTGAAAGATCATAATGTTTATTGGTATACTAACTCAAAGACTGCATACTTTAAGATGCTATAGCTGCTTTATCTCTTATGAACCTGAAAAGCTTTTACCTGTACTAATGTTGATTGTTACTAATGACCTTGTAGTAGTAGCATGGTGTCAACAAAGAAGTTTGTACATAAAAGTCTTAGGAGAGTGGACTCTCCAAAAGTAGCTAGAGTAAGACATAGAAATAAAAGGGAATCTCATGGCCTGTTTTGTGTACCATACTGGCATTGGGCTCCTTTCTGTCTCACAGCTAATCCATTTACACTGTGGCATTTTGAATCAGAGCTCATAGCAAAACTGCTGCAAGATACATAATATCTGATTAAGGTGGTTGAGCAGCATACAACTGTGTAAGTAATTCTTACACTATTTCTACAGGATCTTGTTGCCTGTTGACCAGATTTCCAAGAAAGGAACAAAAATTCTACACATTGATCTACTGAAGGTTACGCAGAAGATTCATCAAAAATTATTCTTTACAAAACTCTCAACGATGTCAATTTTCACACTTTAAACTATAATCCTGACTAATTTGTCTAATATATTCTGAACAAATATTGAGTGCAAGGCTCTTCATATGCTAACTACTATCTATTGCTAAATTAGCATATTTTTCTTGATTTTAGCATTTTTTTGAAGTTATCAAATTAAGGGCTTCATTGTCAATTTTAAGCAAGAGGGGAACTAAAATATGTTATCAATAGAAGGTTTGGTCCTCATTTCTGGCAATTTGGAAAAATGGATCAGTCCCAGGGTGTTGGGGTCAGAAATAAGAAAAGTAAAAAATTCTAGATATAAAAGCATGGAGAATTGGTTTCCAGGATGCAGGATATTTGCTTATTCCAGGTGATGAAATACAAACCATTCTTGAGTTTGTTGTTGCGTATCAATATGCTTGCTTTTATCACAGCACACCTTCCATCGATCCACTTTAAGTGCCTACCATTTTACTGCCCACCATTTTTGTCCACCATTTTTACCTCACATATGCATTCCATCTGCCGTATATTCCTGCCATTTGTGACCTAAATTTACTAGTCACACTCAGTTTAGAGCCTCTTTTGAAGCCTATTCCCAGTATGTTGCCCAATAATCTGCAAGGTTTTCAGCTTTTCAGCTTTTTGTAAAGTAGTTCACAGACCCGGTAATGGAGCGCCCCTAAAACTCCTTTTTGAGCAAAAGAGCTAAATTGATCCTGCCTCTTTTCCGGGTTTCCCCATATCAAATCAGCTTTTTCGGATTAGTTCATTAACCCCCCCCCCTTACAGATTAATCTGGCGGGATCAAATTTTTCAGGAAGTAACTTTGGTCTGTCCTCATCCTCT
>WKLE02003700.1:0-11683 GCA_014885115.2 Asterionellopsis glacialis
AGTGCAGATAATCAAAAAATGTTTGGTTGTCTTGGTTCGCGTTTCGCCTGTGTCGACCACGACGACCAAAACGACAGATCAACACACCCATAAAAAATAGGAGATATTCAAGTAACACAAACAGGATTATCCGAGTCGTGGGGACGCCACTCTCTAGGTCTATTCCTACAGATCAGAACATCCTTTAGGACTAGTCTATATCCGCTCGACTGAAGATATCATGTCGACTAACAGTGATGAAGATGATGAGAAAGGATCCGGGAAATATTCAAGATATGCTGCAATGCCATCAAGCATGCTGGTATCTTCGTCTCCTCCTCCTCCGTCTCAAGATGGCAGTAGGCCTACCGCACAAATGATACCGTCCACAACGTTGAATGACAATAAAAATAACCATCATCTTGACGATAACGATAACCTTGACAAAAATGATATTCAATCGCTTCGAAAATGGATGGATGTTGCCTACAAAACAAATGATTATGAAGCTGTAATTGTTATTTCAAGATTGCTCATCCAACACAGGGATGGTCAAAGTAGTAGCAACAACGGCAGCGATATCCACAACCCCGACAACGAAAAAGGCACCACGGTACAAATATATGTCAAGTCGCAAGATTTCTCATCTCCCTTGGTATTGCATGTACATCCAACTGATACTGTAGGTCAATTGAAAGAACAAATATATACAAAATCGTCCACCTTGGAGACGACAACGACTACTAGTACTAGTGATAAGGATAGTGATAGTAGTCTTCATCCTCTAAATCAGAAACTTATTTATTTTGGTAAAGTTTTAGATAACAATGAAGAGAAATTGATAGACTTGTCTGGTAGCAGTGGTATACAGGAAGGAACGACATTCCATTTAGTAAAACGTCTTCGTGGTGGAGACCAATCTGGTGAAAGTGGCGTGTACGGTGCAGCATTGCCAAGTCAATTGTTAGTATCGCGAGAGGATACCATCAAGAAGAAAAAGGAACGTATAGAGCAGAAACTCAAGGCTGCGCAACCAAAGTTTTCAGCGCTACCAGCTGGACTTTTGGACGAAGAGGAGGAAGAAGAAAGCTTTTCTGATTCATCCATAGGTAATTATTCGGGTGCAGCTATGCCCTCTGCACTGATTGGGAAGCCAAGTCCAGAGCCTGTAGGGTCAGGAATACCCATGCACGTAGTGCAACAGAATAGGATGGAAATTACTGTCAAAAATCTAGAAGGCAAAACGATACTTTGTACAAAGCTTAACACTGGTTACACCACTGTTGCCATGCTAAAAAATATGCTACACGAGGAGAAGGGATATTTTCCAGTAGACCAACAACGTCTCCTCTTTGCGGGGAAGAACCTAGAAAATCATATGTATCTCTCAGAATATGGAGTTCAACCTTCATCCACTATATATTCAATTGAAAAAGTAGAAGGAGGTGGTGCAATGCCTTCTAAACTATTGGCCGAGAGAGACGACAGCCTTGAACCTGGCTTTACAAATGACGATTTTGGTCGGGTCGCATTGCCCTCGGGCATTCAATCAGAGGGCCATCATCAAAATCAAAATGAAGAAAACTGTATGATTAATATAACTCTTTCATCAACTGATATTATTAGTGGACATCACATGGTACAAATCAATTCCAAGACAGCTACTATTGAAACTATTCAATCTGAAATATACCGCAAAATAGGTATTCCACCCTATGTTCAGCATTTAGTTTTAAAGGGAGTAGGCTTGCAAATCCCGACAGATAATGCCAGTCAAACGTTAGCATCCGAGTTTGGTATTCTGGATGGATCGACAGTGATTTGTTCTATTGATCAAAATCATACTTCATCAAGAAGTGGCAGCAGTCGCTTAGAATTCGTTGTCAAGACACTTGCAGGCAAAGCTTCTCACATTGCTGTCGATTCTCCTGATGCTACTACTGTTAGAGCCGTGAAAGAAATACTATACAAGAAAGAAGGAATACCCGTGAACGAACAACGTCTTATCTTTGCTGGAAAACAACTAGAAGACGATAAATATCTTTCGGAATATGGAATGCCACCTTGGTCAACTCTACATTTGGTGTTGAGACTACGAAAGGGGGCACCCAGCAAAGAGCTACAAGAAAAGCTCAATAATGCATCATCTACAAATGATAAGGACCATACTAACAACCAGAATTATGGCTACTTTACTAATGATAACAAAGGCAAGACTCTTGCCATGTTTGGCCTGCAATCTATAGACCAACTTCAAGAAATGAAGTCGATCACGGTCAACTTCAAGCGCAACGCAAAAGGACCAAGCACTAATGTAATGAAAAAAGTGGCAAAGGATCATATTAACGGCACATCTAAAGTTGAATATAAAAATTATCCGGATATAAACGTTGCAATTAGTGCAGAAGAATACCTGTCCGATGTCTTGGACAAAGGTGATGATATATTTGACAGAGATGGCGATGCTTCGGGTGTTGACAATATGTCAGACAATGTCAAAGAATCCGACCTAATGTTGAAATGGATGATTGGTAGCGGAAATGTCAATAGTTCTGAAACCATAAAATTCTCTTCGGGATCAATTGCAGTACGAGAAAAAAATTTCAATAGTATTGATGCCTTTTGGAGGAGAACAAAAAATGAAGTGATATCCTCCTTGTCCATGCAGAAAGATATAGGTCCACTCCCATCTCCTCCTCCCTCTACTGGCATGCCCATGCCGGAACCCACTTATGTAGCTCAACCGCCGCCACCAGCTCCAATGCCAATGCCAGGACCCTCTAGTCTGGTTCAACCGTCGCCACATCCAATGCCAATGCCAGATCAAATAGCTATGCCAGTAGGCTCTCCAATGCCAGCGGCTCCAATTCCGCTACCATATGAATTTGATGATGTTGACGGGGCGGCAATGCCGGATGAGGCGGCAATGCCGCAGAGGATTGATTTGAACTGCTGCCGTTGTGTATCTTTGGTTTGTCTGGCAAAACTCATACCTCGCTGGGATTTACAATCGGCCAAGGATCAACATCGGAATCGGCGAATCACTGACGAAAAAGAACGCGAAGAAGCTTGGAGTAATTATATTGAAAATCATCCAGATATAGGTGTGATTACGTTAGCCTATATGCATTCAGGTAACTCCCATAAGTTTTTGGCTTTTTTTGTGCGATTCCTGCTGGTGGCACTTGTCGTGGTTCAATTGATAATTCCTATTCTGGTGGCATACAATGAAGCGTCTCAATATTACGACAACGAAGAAGGGACACCAATATATTGCCCATCAACTGCTGATGCTTTGAATCGGACTTTGGCGGTTACCATTGGAATCATATACCTTGGAAAACTAACCTTCATTTGTCTTCAAAAGTTTTCGGATAGTGACAACTCACCTGTATTGGATGAAAGTGAATACGGAGGTACAATTCAACTTGCCATCGCTGCTGATCGATGGATGCATCTGGTGTATGAACCCGGTATTTATATGTTAAATTTATGGATTGTGTACATCACACTCGAACCGTTGGATATGGTTTTGAATGCGTTAGCCATGGAATTCATATTACAACTTGATGATGAATTGAAACCTATATATCTTGCTGTCTTTGAACCTGACATTGATTCATACAAGGAAGAAAACAATGAAAATGGAACAAAAAGAATTGGGTCACGACAGTACGTTATAGTAGTTTTGTCTTCTCTGCTAAGTCTGTGGTCCATGATTTTCCTTTGTGTCGGCATTTATGCCGCCACGATCTATCTTCCTATATGCAAACCTGGTGAATCGTAGAGACAATGACAGCGCATATGCACCCATCATTCTCGATGTTATTTTTGTTTCAAATTTGCGTACTACAATTTTATATAATGTTTTAGTAATTTATGTGTATTGTCTTTTTGCCATTATGTACAAGGAAAACCTAATGATTAGTTTACAAATAGATTACTTTTGGAATTGCAGCAACTGATCAAGTGGCAAAGTTGACACTACGACGTTTTAGAATTCCACAATATACAACTGTTTCATGGCAAAAAATAATTTTGTTTCCTTGGAAATGCAATCCGTTTTATGGCATGTTCACTATCTTTCTCCTTTTGTGAGAGTTGTGAGATAGTTTGTAAGCACTTTCGTCAACCTTGATACAACTGTGTAGATATTAGTACTTTTGCTCAAAAGCTCACAGCATCAAAATATGCTGAAACTTTTATTTGATGTTGGCATTCAAATTGTTTTTGTTTTTTCGTTTGTGTCGTCTCCACTATTCTGGGAAGTAAAACATGTTTTCTTACGCAGTCTTGGAGGTCTTTGGTCGTTGCGAATGCTACTTGGTAGATCATTACATAACTAACTCACACCTACTGAAGGAACCCGTTTTGCCTCTGGCAACCTTGTCGTCATTGATCTCATCGCGATCAATTTCCGACCACCCCCTCCCCCCTCTTCCTTTGCGGTGTCATTCTGCTCTCTTCGCCGTCTTCTGTTTGCTTCTTGAATGTAATTTCCGGTGCTGCGTACAACCTGCATATCGCAATGATCCCCAGTGGTCCTCTTGAAAGCCATAACTTCATTAGTACTACGAAACGCGACCTCAAACTACGTATCACACGGTCCCCAGTATAGTAAGTCTAAGTAATGTATGCTACATTTTGATATGGATTCTATATTTCTTTCGTGTTGTTGCGTTGGTACCTTCATACAAGTACGTACAATGAAACAAACAAAAAAGGAACACAGAATGTAATGAATTCCTTGAAGGGAAAAAAGTTCATGCTGATTGTTGATATAATAAATGAGACAGTCTCGTACGTATATTCATTCTTACTTCTAACAACTTCATTCTACTGTAGAAGTAGAGCAATATAATTGTGAATTCTACAATCAGAAAAGACCTATTTTGGACCTTGTCTCTTTGTATTTAGGTGCTTGTTGTCGAACATACATCTACATCTTTATTTTTTGCAAAATTGTCGGTGACGATGGGCGATTCAGAAGACGTGGCATGGGAAATATAGAAGATAACGCAACGAGCGGTAGTCCTACTCTAGGTTGTTGAGGTGCAGCACTGTGACTATCTTTTAGAATCCAATCCAATCGCACGTTCAAAAAATGAGGTGTTTGAACCTGTGAAGATTTTGGAGGGAAATTCTGACATAAATAATACACACACATACAAATAAGGATTGATTCATGTGTGATCAGCCGGTAGCACAATGTACTAGACAGCTATAACGGCTACGGTTATGATGGCAACTGACACCCAATACCTATAGAATTTAAGTTTCCAGAAGTAATGAATACAGTGCGTAGAAAATGGTAGTCTGTGCATACCCGGGACTTGCAAATATACAGAGTATGCAAATGAAGAGAAGTAGAAGTATGGAAAACCGTTGAATGTCGGATATTTTAACGGTTACAGTTGCATGATATCTTGAAATGTTACTTTCTACGTGTCCGTTCCGTATTATCCTCACGCTGGATTTTTAATATTAAAAATTACTTAAGAAGCGAACCAATAAACATAATTTTTCACAGAATTCACTGTGGAATATGCAGGTAGGCGGTGGTAGAAAACATGCCTTTTACAGAAGTCCTACACGACCGAAGTATTGTGGTATAATATCAGGTAGATTGAACTGCAGTGCTGGGACAGATTGGAGATGCAGGCTCGTAACATAAAAGTGAGAAATAAGAAATAAGAGACTCGGCACGCTCACAACAAAAAACGAGAAATGAATCTGCGTGTCATCTGCGATTAAGTAAAAAGAGAAACAAGAGTTCTCATTGCACATCAAGTTAAGTGAAGGCAAAGACGAAGACGGAGAGGCAATCAAGATGGTAGACCGCAAACCATCGTTTATTCGTAAATTACAGAGAAAAGTGTCAAGGAAAGGGAAAGAAGAAAATAATGATCAAGCCATAGATTATAGTTTGTCTGCCTCGAGTTCTACAGAAGAAAGTTCTTCGAGATTTTATGGCAGGCTTTATGGCGATGAGTATGATGATTACGAGTTAAACAATTCTCGTAATAATGCATCTCTCCGCCTCAAGAGTTGTTTGAAGAAAAAGAAGAACAAAGAGCAGCAAGACAGAGACACAGCAGAAACCGAAACTATGAAAAAACCATCATCGTCCGTATCATTTAGCAATATTCAGATACGCGAATACGAACGTATAGCTGGTGATAATCCATCTGTTTCCAGGGGTGTACCAATTAGTATCGGCTGGTCTTATTGCTACTATGATCCCAATAACAAGGACGAGGAAGAAGGTGACGTGACTTGTGCTGATGATTCCACAAGAACAACATCATCCACAACATCATCCACAACATCATCATGTACAGATCCTCATGTACCTGTCGATATTGATATTGATGCGTATGAAGAGGAGCGAGATGGAAAACGTCGTCATTTGCGGTCCGCATTAATGTTGAGTTCCTTTGAACGTTCCTTTATATTACGTGAATGGGGTATTGTCGAAAGTCATATCCGTCAGGCTACCAAGGAAGCTGATAAAATGCGAGCTAATTTTATATCCAAACAAATTAAATATCATAAAAAAATGGTTGCCCAAGGAAAACGTAATCAAAAGTTGCAAAAAATCAGACAAGACAAGCAGAAAAAGCTTGAAAGTACAAGAAGTGCTTCACAATAAAAAGTAACAACGACAACAAAGAAGTAAGCAAAGAAGAGAAAATTTTGAACAAAGACTTGATACAAAACACAAAAGAGCAAGAAATTAGAGATTCACAGTCAAGCAAGAGAATGTAAATCAAACAAAAGAGTGAACTAGAGTTGGTATATGTTGTATACTCTGTACATATCCAAGATTTTTATCTGTGTTACACGGACACGCTACAAGATGGAAAGATTGTTAATGATCCAACATGATAATTATTATAGTATGGTATTGTGTTCATCCCGAACTGAGCAGTCTTCTAGAGTCTACATAATATTATGCTTTGGCAACATTTGGATCATGCGTACTTCATCAGATTATTTTCAAATGGTAATGGAGACACAAAGTATTTTGATTGCAGTTTATAGTTTGGCTTATCCGCTGTATTCCTATTGTACATTCATACAAAATATTTGATACTCAGTAGTATGCTTCGTGTCTCGCCGGTGTCTACCGCCAATGATCTGCAAAATAATTTGAGATGTTTTACTTGTGATTGATTATGGCGCTTGTTAGAGATAAAGTCCAGTAGCATCTTGATATCAAACGCATAGGAACCAATGGAACATCATGCACCACAATATCATAAAGATCTTTAGATTTCTATAAACTTTTCTATTGATTGATTTCTAGTTCTCTCTCTCGAGAAAGGCAAAAGAAATACATTTTTGGATACCGCGTCCTGACATTAAATAAAAGTCTTAAACCCAACAAAAAATGTTCCTCTAGAGAGAGAGACTCCCTAGCTAGAGAGTTCTCTCTACTCTCTCTAGAGAGGGCGGCCTAAAGACAAACTTCCGATTCACATACCTGGTACTGTGCGAGCACCTTTTGGGGCTCGCCAAGTAAGAAGAGAATATCTATCATGTCAACAGTATTTCGACGTCGTAGGTGCTACATAATACATGTCTAGATGTACGTTTTGTTGAGACGTTTGTATGTACCTGGTATTTACTAGGAGTATTATTTATATTGTTAAATAAAAAAATGACTCATCTAAAATCCGTTGAACAATCAAAAAATCCTTGGCACCACAGTAGGGAATGGTACAATAGAAAAATTGACGTACACCATACAGACGTCGGTGTCATCCACTAAGATTTTTTTCCCCTGTTTTGGTGATCTTTCTTGCACCGTTGCATGTTGACGTCAAGCAATATCATGTCACAGATCACAGTTTACTGTCATTCTCGGACTGCTTCGGTCAAAGATCACACTTGAAGAGTTAGTTATTGGTCTGTAGAGAGATCTCACAGTCAACGAGTTACATTCCAGGCACGCCGGAGCACAGACAGTTGTGAAAAGAGAAAGAGAGGAAGATAACAAGTTCAAAAGAAATCCTCAACTCGTGTATTTGTTCTTTTTCACATTATTTCGACACGCTACCATCACAGTGAAAAGAACGAAGTGAATATGATCTTCTCAAAGAAATCCGTCAGTATAGTCGTCATGGTGTCGTCACTCCTTCTGTTTTGTTCTTGTACTTTGACAGTATTAGGATTTACACCATCGTTACGACAACAACAAAAAACGTACGAACAGAGTCCATTTCACATTCATCGAACCACAAAAACAACACCAAGCACTGCAACTCAACTTCAGGCGTACATTGATGTGCCACCAGGATTCTTTACTATAAGTTTAATGGGGATGTCTATCGTGTTATCTGTATCACGGAATGTAAATCGTGCACGTATGGAAGAATTAGCATGGGAACAACGTTTAGAGGATTCCAGAGACAAACGTATGAAACAAGATCCCACCTTGACGGAACTGGATTTACGTCGACAAGAAGCTGCAAATGAATGGTCAGCGTATGGTCCTGATGCCATGGCGGAACGTGAACGTGAGTCTTCCTCCACAAGTAAAAAAAAAGTAAAGGTAATGGATTATGAAGTTGAATTTGACAATGAAGATTTCGATGACGACGATAACACCTTCCGTCGAAGTCCTACAGGATATGGTATGACAGATGATGAAATTACAGCATTTGAACGTGAATTTGGTGTTGCCTATGATCCATATTATGATGATCCGTATCAAGAACAAGATTTACCAGATGATGTGACCTTCAAGGTTGATAAACAATATGGTGATCGAATTTATTCCAACGGTGAAATATTCTATAAAGATAAATCCACTGGGTTGTATTATCGTCAGGGTTCCAAACCAAGAATTTCGAAATTATGGTAAACAAATACTCTATACAGTACAGTCAACACGGATTTAGTATACATGCATACATATTGACAAAATAGTATAGTTGAAGTAAAATACCTATAACGAGTTACACATTGACAATTTACTTCATTACCAAATTTGCATGCAATATTAAGCAAAATCCACTATTATTGGTAGAGGCCAAATCTTATCAAACCCCTTGCAGTTCATCTACAGTACTGTATAATATACCAAGTAACTGTAAAGGAAGAGATAGCTGCATAGTGCAGATACTATATTTCATGACTTATGATACTACTAAACATATAAACATATATCATAGATGAACTCACCAGGCTTTGAGGGCATGCTCCATAATGCATGTTTGTATATAGTAGTAGAGAGCATGATTGCCACCCATATTTTGACCAACCATCATCTCAACAGCTCACTCAACATCCTATCCCTTGTTCCAGTGAAACTCACACCAGATGTTAGTATTGTTCCTGCTATCTTTGTTGGTGGTATACTTGTTGTGTAGTTAGTGTACATATACGCCACCAGATCCTGTCCACCTGACACATCCCAAGGACAACACTTAACCATCATCATAAACTAGTAGCCAAGCACATATCAACAGAACACTCAAGACAACATCAAACTACATATCAACAACAACTATGACAATGACAGCAGACACAACAAAACTTTAGCAGGTTATGTAGAACTTTTGTTCTGTTCTGAGAGACCAGACCCTAGTTCTAAACATACTACTTATTCAAAACAGTAGCTGTAGAGGTGTAGCACACATAAATTATTAGGTATAATTTGATTTGTTGGTGTAGTTATAGTATGGTTGGTACTAATGGTGTGTAGTTGACTTGTTTTGTATTAATGCCAATTTTGTGTCTCCCCACTGCTAGTAAAAAAATCTAAAGCTGAAACATTATAAACAGGGGTGCAAGTATAAATAAGAATTTTGGTTTCTAAAAATTCATATATAAGTAGCCTGTTTTAAGTTAGTGGTCTAAAGTTACATTCTTGTTGCCCAGCATTTGTGTATGTTCATATTTTTTTGAAATTCCTATTGTATATATTCTCATATAGTAAAGAACCAATAATGGCAAAGAGGAGATATTGTTTGGATGAATCATGATTCAAAGTAGAAATATTTCAGGAGACTAATCATCTACTCATTGTTGCTACTTTCTTATATTTAATGTGTTAGTATTTATCATCTTATTATTATTGTGATTCTTGTCCTTTATGACTTACTTTATAGACTCATTGTTGCTGCTTTTCTTTATTTTTTTGGAAATAGAGCAGAAGTAATGTCATGATTTACATCTCTACTTTACAGCAAAAGTAAATCCATACTTGTCTAAAAAAGAGAACTATAGCCTACTTTGAGTTTTTTAAATATCATATGGTGCTACTAGTAAGTATACTAATACTCAATAATAGAAAGTAACTAGTACTAGTTGGGGCTAAAACTCTGAAATGTAATAGAAGATGGAAGATGACCACCTACAGCTGTATATTTCATCATTAGTATGTGTCATTGGGTGGGAGAGAGGTAGAAGAACAACAGGTACTTAATTGCAATGTATTGTGCAATAATATTATACTTCCTAGCCATATATGGTGGCATTGCTGGTGAGTGTATAGTAATATTGAATTGCTAGAACATAAGACAGTCATGAAAAATTATACATTAAAAAGTATTGTGATATCCATTTTAGCTCATGACAACCACTAACAGCCAGTATAGGTTGGTTATGGAATGAAATTATACTTCCTAGCCATATATATGGCATCCCTGGTGAGCTTAGAACAATATTGAATTGCTAGAACAGGAAGGTAAAAAAAAAGAATAATGCATGAAAAGGTATTGTGATAGCAATGGAAAGATTATGACAACCACCAGTATCAGCTTAGGTTACTGATAACCAAGATCACAATAAACATGCCAACAAGAAATGTCACAATGCACTTGATGAATTACTAGATGCTCTTTAGGACAATTGTGGGTATGTACATTTTGCTCACATGAAAAATGACGTGTCAGGTTTTGAAGCAAGCAAAAAAGCAGCACATTTTTGCAAATCCAAATAATCTCAACATATGTGACATTGCTCACATCACTTGCCCAACACTTTTGACAACCTTCCCTTCTTCTGGTGGTTTATTGTTTAGACAAAATGCCTATTCCAGGTTTTCCAAGTATTTAAACAACCTTGTTTTACAACATGAAGATGAGGTCAGGGGTCTTGGTGTGGAGACCCTTCTGTGATTGCAGTGCACTCCATATGGAAGGGTGCAGCTTCATACTGCTACAATGGAATCACATCAGCACCACACATTGCCAGTGTGTGCAATAGAGCAGGCTGGACAATGGGAAAGGTAAAAGATAAGTACATAAAATATGAGACAGCTTCAGACCACTATGTTGGATGTGTTGTAGCCGTTCACTCCAAGGAGTTTGCAGTATCTCCTCTGCTGTTTAAGATCCAGGAAGAACCACCAACCACCAACAACAGTACCAGTACTGCTGTGGTACAGGAAGAACCACAACCACCCAAAGAATCTTCCACAACAGAAGAGGAAGTTCATCAAGCAATAGCAAGACTGTTTCCATACCAGTTTCCTGTTGGTTTTACGTTGTTCACTAGGATGTGCCTTGCAACATTGTTGTTTCACTGTACAACATTGCAGCAGATCACACACCTAAGGTCTTCATTCTCTCAGACAATCTTGTTTTGAGATGGCCAATTTAGGGAAACAGAATCTGCCATGTGCATCTGTTACTCTTAGCATAGAGACTTGGACAAGATGGTGGACCACACATAGAACTATATGTAAAAAATT
>WKLE02003705.1:0-13095 GCA_014885115.2 Asterionellopsis glacialis
GTCGTCGACTGTCCGGTACGTGTTTTGCACTGCATTATTTGGCGTCTCTGAAACATTTTGGTCTGGCAACAATTTTTCTCCCACACAAACAACTAGTAAACTTTGACAACTAAAATCTCGAACAAGAGCAACAAAGACAAACCAGGCAGACTAGAAACATACCTTGTCAACAATTCCCTTGAACAGACCATGTCGCCAACAGAAAATATCTCAAAAGCGAACGAAGCTTTATACCCTGATGTGGCTGCCGTGCCTCTGATGGTACACGTTGTAGCTCCGGCAACCTTACCTGCTGGATACACATTTGAAGCTCAAGTCAATGAAGATCCCGAGAAGACTTTTACTGTGGAAGTGGTAAGTTTCATGCAGCAACCGCCGTGCACTTTGCGGAATGTGAACAATTTACTTATTCCTTTCTTATTGTTTTATCGTAACTTCTTCTTAGCCATAAACTGGTGTGAACGAGGGTGATTCCTTTTTGGCACCCCTTCCGGAAAACTTTGATGCTCCTCGTCTTAACGCTCCAACAGGCCGTTGGGAGGATGGTCTCTTCAACTTTTGCTCATTGGGATTCTGTCATCCCCACTTGTGGTGTGCAATGTGTTGTCCGCTAAGTAAGTATACTGCTTAATTTCAATTTGTCGTGTCATGCTTTGGATTGAACTGAACACTCATAATTTTACGCTCGAAATTCTCCCTTTTCCTGTCTAGTTCTAATGGCTCAAGTAATGACTCGAATGAACCTGAATTGGTTGGGCATTCCTGGACCGGTGACTTCTACTAAAAATACATTCAAGGTTGTTGTGGCTCTTGTTGTGGCGTATATGATTTATTCTCAGGCCTTGAGCTATGCATCTCTTGCGTACGATCCCAAATATGTGCCTGGCTACATTGCGGCTCTCCGAGCAATTGGCGCGACTGTTTTCTCCGTATGGACATTATATTCCCTCTGCAAAACTCGTGAAAATGTTTGTGCCATGTATTTGATCAACGAAGAAAATTGTGTTGGATGTGAAGATCTTTGCTGCTCCTTTTGGTGTTCTTGCTGTACTCGTACTGTGGCTCAATTGACACGTCATACTGGAGACTATGAAATGTATCAGGGAACTTGTTGCACAGAAACAGGTCTTCCAGAAGGATCACCTCATGTAGTTTAAAATATTATATTATATCCCCTAGTTTTTCGTTGTCAAGATGGATGCCACCACAAATACAAAAACAATGTTAACTTTTAGTAAATTGGACATTCATATATTATCTTTCCTATTAATAGTGTTAGTATTCATTTGAAAGACTTTCTTTTTGCGAAAGCTGTTTCTTCCACAAAGATGCAAACGAGGGCTCTCTACTTCTTTCGTCCGTGTCGGCGACGTTCTGTTTCGTCCTCTTCAAAACCATAGGTCTGTTTGAATTCCATTCCCATTGCTTCCTTTTCTCATTCCAATTCTGCCTCCACAGCAGCCTTTTCTTCCGCTGCTTCTTCCTTGGCAGCAATACGGAGTGCCTTGGTTTTGAGGAACGTTTGTGAATCTTGCTTTTTTCTGGTTTTGAGGAATCGTGGCAAAAAACAGAATCATCCAAGTTGTCTCCATTTTCCACATGAAATTTTTTTAATTGTTGATCACAAACATTTTTTTTTCTTTTCGTGAGTCACATACATGAGGGGTGGAAGATAGTTTTGAGGAATGTTCGTGAATCTTGCTTTGTTCCGGTTTTGAGGAACGTTCGTGAATCTTGCTTCCTTCCTGTATCTTGCTGTGTTTCTGTATCGTCTCATCGCAAAAAACCAAATCATCAAAATTATCACTGTTTTCCACATCAAAATATTTTAATCGTTGTTCCAAACCATTTTTGTTTTCTTTTCCCGAGTCACATACATGAGGTGTCGAAGTTAGTTTGGACCAATGATCGTGAATCTTGATAGGATCCTGTATCGTCTCATGTCCAAAAACAGAGTCATCTAAATTGTCTCCGTTTTCCACATCAAAATATTGAACACTTTTGTCACTGTGAAAGAATAGCTGTTGTGGTGACAGGGGATGATGGGAGGATAATTGGCTAGGAGGGGGTTGGACCGATTTGTCATGTGTAACATTTGCAGGCAGGAGCAAGTCATCAAACGTTGAATTAGCGGGCTTCTTCGAAACAGTATCTGTTGTTGCAATCGTACAAACATTGGAGTTCGATTGGGGCAAAACCATGGTGGTGAAACAAGGCACAAGGCAGCAAGCAAAAAAAAGTGATTTTGGGCCCTTCTATGGATGCCTGTAGATTTCTATAGAAGATGCAACTTCAAGATAAGTAGAGAATACGTACACGGCAGTACCAAAAAAAAAGGTGAGAATGGGCCCAGAATGGGCCACCAATTTCACCTTTTTCAGTACCTGGGAATGTATGTAGCAGGTTAGTAGGAAAAGACAAACTCAAGGTTGGAGCTGTGGATGATAGCTGAAAAACAATAGGTACTGAATAATTGTAAGGTTTTCGAAAAAAAGTAGATTTGCATTAATTCATAAAGTAGTAACTAATATTGAAGAAACAAAAAGAGGTTATTTAATTGTATTTTAAATTTACACAAAACTAATTTTTTTTTTTCAATACCGATCACCGAATTTGAAATGAAGGATCGACAAACGTTCAGAAGGGAACAGAGCATCTATGTCGAGTTGCAGTCGGAAGAATGGAGAATATATACAAAAATGAGTCATGGCAAAAAAAGCATTATAATAATATCACAGACAAGAGGTTGATCATACCGCACTAGTAATCCTTTTTTTTTTGTTGATCGACAAACGTTCAGAAGGGAACAGAGCATCTATGTTGAGTTGCAGTCCGAAGAAATGGAGAATGTATACAAAGGAACCATGGCAAAAAAGGCATTATAATAATATTCAAGGTTCAAGGCTGGGGTTACACCACCATTAGAATTAGAATTAACATCACAATCTTATATGATCTATATGCTATCTTCTCTATTTGAGTGACGTTTGCACCAGTTGAAATGCCGCAAGTTCCCTGGTAAATAAAATGTCCTGGCTATTGCAGAGCCAAAAAAAGTGATTTTGGCACCAAGTTTGGTACAGGATTTGAAACAAAGCGGACCATTCTCACCTGCTCCTCATACAGCCGTATGTAGAGATTTTTGAAGTGAGATTGCTACCATATCGAACCAAAATAGGTCTAAACTCACTTAAGATAAAATATTAATACTGGATAAAATGGAATACCAAAATGAGCCCTTCGGGCTCATTCCTTAGGGGAAGAGAAGCTTTGCAGAAAAAAAGAAAAAGAAGAGAGGAACAGCATCCACTGTCTACGAACACTATCGAGTCCGAAAATGAACAGTGTATCCACAATACAAGTGCAACGCTGTCCTAGGCAGTACACTATCTTACCGACTAATTTTCCTCCACCGTCTAATAAAACAGCTTCATCTGCAGTTCTGTTATCTTAGAAAACCATCCCGTCCGTTTTTGAAACCTTTGGGAGCCCTCAATTTATGTGCAGACATCGGGAGGGACAAAAGAAAGATTTTACAAAAAACAGAAGCACTTTAATGAATTAGCCACCATAGACGTAAAATCTTGTGGTTGCACAATATATTTCAAACTGCGTAGCTACTTGGTCCTAAGCTTTTTCTTTAGAAAAGAAGCAAATAATTTTGCCGAGGCTTTTGTTAGTTCAGGTGCGGGGCGTTTCTTTTTCTTGCTACTGCTACCACCCGTTTTTCTTTCGGTATCCCTGCCTACAGGCACTGGTGACTTGGCTTCCCCCTCAAATTTCTGTTCAGTCTCCCCAGCATTTCCTTTATTTGTCTTACTTTTCGCCTTGGAAGGTTGCTCCAGTTTCTTTTCCTGGAAAATGAAAAACGTGTGCGAAAAAAAAAAACGGTGAGCACAAGAAAGTGAATATGAGATAGACAAACGGAGCCGAGATTTTCATCTTACCGCGAGTTCATCTAGTCCAAGATCTCGGAGAATCTTTTCATTTACCACCCAAACAACTCCACCCATTGGATGTTTCTGCTTTGTTGCGATTGAGTCCAATTTTCTTGTCGCTTGTGCACGACTTGAAGTAATGCTCTTATGGGCATTTCGGAACTCTTCCACAACTTTGTCTTTCGATGGTAGTGTACAATGATGAACAAACACAGCAAAGGTTCTCAAGTCATCTTTGTTCATTTTCAGCGATGTAGTGGAAGATTTCCCCTTATTTCCATTGCTCCCACTGTTTCCATTAGTGTTAGAACCAGAAGTTGAAACAGTCTCATCAAACAACTCAGGGGGTGCGGCATCCAAATATACCTCCATCGTAGGTTCACAAACAATACATTCATGAGATTCAAGAAGCTCAACTGCTTCCATGATGGCCACCCCTTCAAAAGATGATTTCAGAGAATCGTCATCAGTCAAAAAGCAATCTATCAACGGCACGCCTCCAATGCCTGGCGCAATGACGCATACCGTGCTGAGTTCATTTGTGATGCCAAAGCCATTTTTGATCCCAGCAGAATCATTCTGTTCCGAAGCTTGCAGCTTTTTCTTCCTCAAAGCCTTCGTCTCATCGTCAATTTCATCATCTTGACCCAAGTCATCATCTGCAGCCAGCCATCCGTCCTGATAATTGTACACCCTTGTGTCGCCCTCTTCGTCTTCCACGTTCTCTTCCTCCTCGTCGGCAGCATCGTCACAATCCTCACCTTGATCTTCGTCTCCTTCTTCCCACTCTGCCTCGCTGTCATAATCATAGTCCAAAAATGCAGTATCTTTTCCAAATGGATTTTTGCCTGTGACAGAGGAACTGCGAGGTTTGCTCCAAGTACCATGGTACGGCGGACGATGATCCTCGTGGAATGCTAGGAATTTATATTTGTTTTGGACCTGGATATCCTTTACTTCATCATAAGGCTGCTGAGTAAATGGATTATCAGGCATCACGGTGACAAAGACTGGCACTGTTACAAGGTGTGTTCGGCGCTTGCGAGATACAATGGCTCGTTTGGACAAAGTTGGAAATAGAGGAGTTTTCGTATGCTCCTTCTTACAGTCAATCATAGAGCGGAATTTTTCTGTGTCAAAAAAGATGCTCTTATCAGGTTCAGCAGTCGACTTTGACTTGGCCCTGTTTGAAAGCGACTTTGGTGCAGGAGTTGAAAAGAATGACTTCATCATTGCCTTTTGTTTCCTCATCTTTGCCTCACTTTCTAGTTCTTCCTTCTTTGCCTCTTCATCATTTTTTCTTTTCTTCTCTTCTCGATTCTTCTTTTCTCTTCCCTTCTCTTCTTCTTTCTGTTTCTTCGTTTCCTCTTTCATACGATTTGCCTCTTCCTTTTTATTTTGCTTTTCCGCATCGCGAACTGCCTTCTCCTTGCGTTTCTTTTCTTCGGCTTCCTCTTTTTCCTTATGTTTCTGTTCCTTTTCCTTCTTTTTCAACAACTCCTTCTGAAGTTTGGCCTGCTCCTTCAAACGATTGCTTTCTTCTTCGCGTTCGTACTTGAGCACTTTATTCTCTTCAGAGCTGATTCGGGCCAATAAGTTTTCGCGTTGCTCTTTTTTGAGTGCGGTTCTGAGGACCCGTTCTGCTTCCGCAAGTAAGGAAAGAAGCTTGGTCACAGCTTTCCAAAAGCTTCGAAGTTTCCGACGGGCATATCGGGCTTTCTTAACCTTGCCCACATACTCTTGCGGGAGAAGATCCAACGACGTTAATTCCCATCTCCAGTTACGAGCTCCATCCACATTCTCGAAGACGTCCGTAGATACAGATTTAGATGCAGCGTTCCCAGTGTACGACTCTCGTGATGCCAACAATTTGATTTTTGTCGAAACAGCTTCTGTTGTAAAAGCCCTGTCTGAAAAGGACGATTGCTGAAGAACTTTAATCGCTTTCGATGCAAGTCCAGATAGTGGGAGTCGACTGAGAAATGAAGAAATGCAACGTCACAGTGTGAGCAAGTCGTGCTTCTACTAGCAATGGGTAGTTGAATTCTGAATATTAGAATTCTGGAAAAATAAAGTTAATCTTACCTTCCCTGGATAATCACAGCTAAAGACTGCACGGCAGCATCGGGGAATTCCACAACATCCATCAGGGTTGTACACGTAGGTCCAGCACCACTACCACTACCTCCAATTTTTGACTTCTGTGGATCTGGCAGAGGCAATTCAAAATTCTCTTCGGGTAGTCCATCTTGACCACGTTTCACTAGTTGTTCAGCTCTTCGAGAATATCTGGACCTCATGCCCTTGCATTTATTTATGATAAATTTGTTTTCCTTTGGAATTGATTTTTCCACAATAGATTCTACGTGTTGTTGTAGAATATAGTCAAGCTTGTCTTGAACAATCGCTTTTGCTTCTTCTGTTATTTCAATGTCCTCCGTTGCAATCATCTTTGGTCTTTCTCCTTCTTGGGGAGCATCAACCGCAACAGTTGTTTCTTCGGCAAGATCATTTTTGGAATCCTTGTCATTCTCCTTTGGGAGTCTCTTTTCCTTCGTCGGAAATGCAAAAAACGAATCGATGGCTTTTGATTTCGAATCATGATCCAGTTCTGACTTCTCTTTGGTATTTTGGTATTTCGATGTTGCACTTTCTCCCTTTTCAACTATTGCTAAATCAACAACACCAGCTTTGTCGGTCTTAGCAATATCAGGTATCAAAATCTGATCTTGTCCATCATCAGACTTGTCAACTTGATCGTCCTCAGAATCGGCCATAATTTTATTATTCAGTAGGTTGGAACCAATGGTAGTTTCTTCTTCGTTCGTGCTTCCTGTGTTAAGTTCAGAATCCTTCTGAGTATCACCCACGTGGGTCTTTAGATTCTCGACTACACCCTCAGTAGGAGTGAGCAATTGCTTCTGCCCCACTTCTTCATCTCTCTTGGTAGAATCGGTTTCCTCTTTTTTGTTTGCGTCTACGACTTCTGTATACACCTTATCATCAACTTCTATTGATTCGTTGCTTACATCATCCACAGTTTGTTCTACTTTTTCATCCTTATTTGTTGTCGAGATTAAAGCTTTGGAATCGTCTACACCAGTGTCCATGGTATCATCATTTTCTGTCTTTTCCATGGTTTTCTCCAAATTTACAAGAAGATTCTTACTGGAACCATCTTTTTCTGTGGCAGTGGTGTCTTCTGCTATTGTTGCCTTTGTTTTTTTGTTGGAAGTTGACACTGGTGAAGCCAATGCTTTCGGAGACGGGGTAACAATAAGGTTACTTGCATTGGTAGTAGAAAAAGAAGCGGCAGAACGACTACGTTTCTTTCCTTTTGAAAGTCCTACATTGCGGACTCCCGGTCGAGGAAGTGGCAAAGGGGATGAACCATCAAGAAGAGAGGGAGGGAGGTCTATCTCTGTAGTAGTAATATTCATACTCGTGATCTTGGAATCATCCACCTTAGGACCGAGGACAATTTCTAAAAGAGCTTCCTTGTCAGGACTCTTACCTTTAGATTTTCGTGTTGAAGACTTCGATGCAACCTTTTTTGTTCCTGTCTCGGCGATGGAAGTTGTAGACGTTCGAGCAACATTGGTTTCCGGTAACGAGGTGTCTTCGTTTTGTTCTGAGATTTCCTTCTTTGAAGCTGATTTTTTCGGTTGTTTCTTATTGGTATTTTTGTTCCCGCTGGACAAAGGTTTCTTTTTATTCTTGTTGTCAGCAGTCGCTGCTGTTGCCATATTCTTACCCTTATGCTTGGGTTTGTCTTTCAAACTTCCTTTGCCTTTTAATGATTTGCTGCTACGAGGTGCAAAGAAAGCTCCGAGAGTCAACTGTCCCTTGCTATCTTTCTTCTTGGGAGTCATTTGTTTCGACTTGGAGGGTGACGGACTGGTACTACTGATTTCTGTCGGTTGTTGAAGAGGTGTCGGTGTGGTTGATGGTTCCATCGCAGTACCTTTGGCGAATCCCTCAGAAACGTCCCATTTTTCTATGGAAGATTTTTTCGAATTCTTGCCCTTGGTTCTGTTATTTGTTGTTACCTCCGCGGTATCTACCGTCTTGAGAGATGGCATGGTGCAACGATATAGTATGCGTTTGCCAACAAAAATAGAACTTTTTTTAGTTGCAGTCTCTCGAAAATCGTCAACAGATTGTTCTTTTATGTGCTCTAGCTTGTTTCCGTCCCATTCGAACAACACCGATAAATTTTTGCAACTGCTTGTGTTTTGGTTTTGAGCTTTGCCCGGGTTCCGCTAGAGAGAATATCTTCTTCACCGGAGGTAGTCCTATTTCCTCTAGGACTAAAGACTAGTCCTAAGGACCTACTGGTACAGTGTGGGCTTTCTATCTGATGATGTTGTCAGTTCTCAGGTCCTCAGTCGAAGAGAGGTTTTGATGCTCTTTCAAAAATGGCGCGACGGAACAAAAGTTGGAGGGATTTTTCCAGCACACTCTGTCGTAGCATTCAACGGCCGGGGTTTTTTATTATTCAAATTATTATTATTTGTCATGGGGTTTTGACGTCATCAATGACGTCAACCTACCCTAATTTTTCTGTGTACTGGTTGACCCCAATTCGAATTTCGAAACTCGTTTGAGTTCGGGTAGATCAATTCCGGTCCACGCACCCCCCAATCTCTCCAATTTTTCCCCACCCATTCGACCCTATTCCACATGTTTATTTTATTTTTATATTTTCATCCCACATGTAATTTTTTTATTTTATATTTAGATATGCATAATTTTATTTCGGTTCAATTTTTTTCAAATTTTGGGACTCCAGCATTGGTTTTGTTTTGTGGTCTCTCCCGAATCCATATCAGGATCAGGAATTCCGGAGTATAGTGCATAATTTTACCCAAGAATCCATCCTCTTCCAAAATTACTCCTTGAAAAAGTTCATTTTCAAGTAAATGAGTAAGTGTAAACCTCTTTACTGAAAAGGAAGATGTAGATCTCCCTAGTGGTAAAAAGTTAAAGCAAGCATTTGCATGTTGTCTGAAAAAGATTGTCTGGTCCCACCAAGAGTTTGCTGACGTGGAGGATGAAGCTGATATAGGTGGGCAGGGCATCGGAAAACACAGCCAACAAAAATAACCTGCAACGACAGCCACCCACAGAGGATGCACTCCTCATGAAGTAGAAATATGTGGTCATTGGAAGAAGCAAGGTGGTCGCGTAGTGTTTAGATACATTGATGTCAGGCAACTCTACTACGATGCCAAAGTAG
The DNA here is from genome assembly GCA_014885115.2 of Asterionellopsis glacialis. Lineage (NCBI taxonomy): Eukaryota > Bacillariophyta > Plagiogrammaphyceae > Rhaphoneidales > Asterionellopsidaceae > Asterionellopsis > Asterionellopsis glacialis. The sequence goes on from WKLE02003705.1 coordinate 9,178, forward strand.
CTGGGGCACTTTGCATAGGTGGAGCAGTAAAGTACGAGTTTAAAAACTCAGTGGCAGATTCTATTTCCCAGTCCTGGATTTATGAACACATCATTCCACACATTTGACATCGATTTCCAAACGATAATCGTTTGTGTTATATCCTGGGTGTAGCTACACTGTATGCATGCTTCACCAAAACATTTGTAGTTCTGGATAACATTCCTTCTCGTGTCAAAGTAGCTTACAAAGGTTTGCAGTTAGAAGAGGTGCAGCTGGTAAAAATATTATCTCTTCATATTTACAGAATTGAAAATTGCTTGATGGAGACAATTGTGGACAGTGAAGCACCACAACAAGAAGGACAAATGATGAAGTTGGAGGTGAAATCAGAGGTGCCGGTCCAGCAGTATAACATGATTTACAGACTGTATTAGTTTGACAGAATTTTTTGGAACAAGTCATGCAACAAAATCGCCAACAAATACTTGTGGCCCTAAATGATGAACACAGATGGAATGCAAGACAATTCATGATAATAAACAACAATATTCGTGTGTTTGGTGATACAATTGAGGGGAGTTTCCAAATTCAACAGGCCAATAGTGGGCAAATGCTCCAGCAACGACTTGGAGATAATGTTGAAGGGTTGGAAGTATAAGAAAACTTTGTCAAACAATCCAAAATCTCTATGTGAACTATGGAAAGAATATAAATTTGGAATCGATGGAAGGAAGCCGGCAGAGCAATTCACAGAAAGAGAACAAAATAGAAGGGAGGGTGGGTTGAAACAAAAATATTATTGCCAAAATATTGTCTGGCAGTGTATTAAGAGACATATGAATAAGGATTATACTGTTGATGCAGCTATTGCCAAAATTTGTGACTGTTACAGACAGACAGAGACTGTGACAGGAATCATTAACAAGATGATTGCTGATAGGAGAACAGGGGGACATCCAAATCTTAGATGAAAAATCGTACATAAAATAATTTATTTTTTTGATTTATGTTCTAACTTATTACGTGTCTTATGCTGTACAGTAGTCTAGTCTCTAACACCTTGTAATAAGATGTAAAAGTGCAGAAGATGAGTACAGATGGCTTTACATACATTGTACGTGCTCATAGGAATGTACTGGCCTCCTACGGGTAACATTGTGGGTACTCATAGATCATCAATACACTCACAGTACCTAAGGATTTGGCAGCAGTACAAAACCTGCAGCAATTGATTTGTCCTACTGAGAACAAGACAGACGAAATATCTAATATCGATGAGATTGAGGAGTTGTCCGAAGAAACCACCTATGTGGTTGTTTCAAAACCTTAATGAAAGCAGTCAGGCGGACCCGCCGTTGGAAGGAAATACGGTATTTACACAGTCCTCGGAAATGGAATCTGCCACTCCTCCCTCTCAATTGGCAGAGTCAAATTTGGAAATTGGAGATGATATCACGAACGAGAACTCCCAAATTGAAAATTGCATGGAAAAAGACAACATCGACTGGGTGCAAAATATCAATGTGCTTGATTTTGACAACGACATTGGTGAAATCCTGGAGGAGTCTGATGATGACTTATGATCATCACCACTACATAACAACAAACTATATATATAAATATCTAACTAAAAGTAGTCTAAAAGTGTAAACCAGAGGCATCATTCTTTAGAAATACGTAAAAGAAAAAAGTTGATCGAAAAAAATAGGTCCTAGACAGTTAAAATAATTAATATCTGAACAACCAAAGGTCTTGTCTGCACTCTTATTATACTTTTAATTCCGTCACTTGATGGGGTAACAGAGTAAACCTCCCCTTAAGTCAGTCAGATGACTTCAACAACAATCCTCTCCATGGTCAAGATGACAAAAATGTGTGTTCAGTCAAAAACCGAATGCACGAAAAAACATGTCGCCTTGAAAATATAAGAAATATATGCCCGGAAGTGAAAAGAGTGGGTAGGACTACCTTAAACACACAGTCTTGTCATAGAATGCCATATCTTTTTATAAAATAAGAACCTGAGCCCTCAAAAATATATATCTTTATACATATTTATATATATATTACAGTATGGTAGGCTTCTCACACATTTTTGGAAGCAGGTCAATTGAAGTTCTTGGCAATGTGGAGGATACAGTAGACCTACCTGGTAACGATCAAATCATTTCCGTCAACGAGTCTCTTTTGTTTGTGGACTGTACTGTTGTACGCAAATGAAAAAAGGGATAACTTTCTCACACCTCTTGATTATATAATATTCTGAGCCAGCACTGAGTCCAAGATGACCCAAAGAAGCAATGCAAAACTGGTGTCGTATGCCAGTCTCATTTTCTGGCTGGAATTACCATTGGAAGTAATTCTGACCATCAGCAATGGCTTAGCCAGCATCAAACAAGCCTTTGCAAACCACCTAGTAGTAGCAAACAAGAGGCAGAAGTGACAACGAGTAGATTGCCAAAGTTGCTCCCCGACTGGCGCTTGACAACCGAATGCTCCGTCTTTTCGCGCTAAGGATGAGCAGCAGTAAATGTGTCAACTTGAGACTGTCTTGTCATGTCAAATTGAAAATCAACTAAGCAAATGGCAGACATTGTATTTTCCGGACACCAGAACAATCCTGGCGCTGCAAATATTAGGGTCTACTCAGTCCTTGCCGCTGATGCGTCACGCGAATTCTCTCATTACGCAGTCTCCCGACACGCACGATCAGCTTGCCATGCACCAGTTGACTTGGTTTCTTGGAGCATTGGGTAATAATCCGAACGCCACGCTGGAATTCAGTGGCCACTGGAAAGAGCCCATTCCCAAGATTCCCAAGTTCAAGCACCCAGCCACAATTCGATACTACTCGGCCCACGAAATTGTCGCTGATGTGCACCCCGTCGTTTCGGGTGATACTCTGGCGATTCATCCCTTGTGCGGTAGACCTTTGAGTACTCCCCACGGAAAAAAGATGATTGCCAAAGAATTGTTGGCCTGGTACGGAGCCGATGGCTATTATGATGGCAAGGAGAACCGCTACTTGTGGATGGATGGACATGTCTGGAATGGATACTCGAATACGATGCATTGGCCAGCGTTTCCTCCACACATTTGGTACCACAGTGAGTACTTGTTGCGAATCTCCATTGCCACCACAGTGGCGCTGGCACGACGCACGGGTAGAATATGGGTCATTCCCAAGTACTTGAATGATTATGGCGTCCATTTATTGTGGCTCATGCTTGACATGAAGTCCGCGGAAGAGTTGGTAGATGTGCGGGAGACAAATTTCCCCACAAACCCCAAGAGCTGGCACAATCATTCCGTCCCGTACCATCCCGTGCCTCGGTCAGCCTTGGGAGACGGTGGTCGAATCTATGCGCAGCTACACGCCGATGGTACCGCCACAGACTCCAATATTCTCACTTGGAAGGCCAATGACTTGGCCGACAAGCCGCCCAGCACATACCCCTTGGATGCTGGGTTTGCCATTCACCACAAGAAACCAGAATTGGACCAGGCGCAGGTACTTTTGGCGGGCATTCCGGCTGCAAAGGATTTTGTTGGTCATTTGCGCGGAATCGCGAAACGCAACAAGCTGAGTATGGCGGAGCAAGAAGTGGTGGAGGTGTTTGAACGGCTGCGATGGTGCAAGAAAGCTTTTAAACCAAAGGATGTTGCAGGTGGCGCATTCGTGCGGGCGGAAGAGGATTGTTGGGGCGTGGGCCAGCCCGCAGAATGGTAATAATAGAGAATGAAATTAATGAGAAAGGATCTGCGGATCTGCCTTGTTTAACAATGTATAGTAAACTGCAAGACAAGATAACTAGTACAATCAAACATTGTTGTAACCAAATAATAATGAAGAATATATTTTTTAATATCTTTCAAGAAAGTAATTTAAAGTCGCCTTGCAACAATTTATTTTCCCTATAGCGCAAATCTGTTTGT
>WKLE02003707.1:0-10075 GCA_014885115.2 Asterionellopsis glacialis
AATAAAAGTCTTCTTTTCTTTTGTGTGCTGATTGTCTGATTGTTGTGTTGTGCTGTGGTCAACATAGGCGGCATAGGGCAAGGAAACTTGAAGGTTTCTCATATGCATCATCTCGTCTAGACTTAAATATGAGATACAATCATATACGACTAGATGCAGACGCTAGTAAGCTATGTACCATTGTTCCACCATGGGGCAAGTATGAATACTTATGCTTACCCATGGGAGTCACAAGTTCAGCAGACATTTTCCAAGAGAAATAGAGCAAACTCATGTGTGGACTAGAATTTGTATGCGTGTACATTGATGATCTATTGCTCCTTACAACAGACAATTTTGAAGACCATATGCCCAAAATGGACCTGGTACTACAAAGACTACAGGAAGCAGGACTTAAAGTTAATGTCAAGAAATCCTTCTTTAGACAAACCAAAATGAACTATCTTGGATTCCACGTATGTGACAAGGGCATAAGACCACTTAACCAGAAGGTCTCTGCCATACTAAATATAGCACCCCCTACAACTACTAAGAAAATACAATCTTTTGTAGGGATGGTCAACCATTACAAACAAATGTGGATACACAGATCCCATGTACTGGCTCCTCTAACTAAGCTACAGGGCAAAGGATTTAAGTTCAAATGGGGGGAAAAACAACAAACAGCCCTTGACAATATTAAGAAAATTATAGCAAAAGAAGTACTAATGTCCTACCCAGACTTCAACAAGCCTTTCCACATATATACTGATGCCAGTAAATACCAACTCGGGGCTGCTATCACACAAGATGACAAGCCTATAATATCAACTCGGGGCTGTTATCACACAAGATGACAAGCCTATAGTATTCTACAGTACGAAACTTACCTACTCCCAAACTAAATACTACACTCAAGATTGAGAACTCTTATTGATCATAAAAGTACTTAGGGAGTACCAAAATCTAACCTACAACAAATGTCAAACCAAACGCCACACACAATGGTGCTGGCTTCCAGATGAATATGCACATGAACTACACTATATAAAAGGTGAACATAACATAGTGGCAGACAAGCTTTCACGACTAGATCTAATTGATACTGACGTTGAAGCTGTTCCTGAATGCTATATAACTGACAAAGATATGGCAAAAATGTACTGTCTAAATAAGCCACTGCATAGCAATAGTGATGAGGGTCCCCCCTTCAGCTTTCCAGACATCCTCAAACATCAATTAAAGGACAATCAACTCAAAAAGGATGCACTTACAAAAAAGTGTTTCTCCAAACACCTATTTCGTGGAAGCAGAAAGTCCTATAACCTTACATGCCACAAAAATAAGATATGCGTTCTGTCAACTCTATAGAAACAAACCATACAATGGTACCACACGTACTTATGTCATCCCAGTAAGGCCTATACCAAAGAGACAATACAACAGCCCAAACTAGATGAAAGTGTAACAACCTACTGCAAAACTTGCCACACCTGCCAACTGAACAAGAGGCAATGAAAAAAGTACAGACACCTGCCTGAAAAAGATGCCGAAGCCATACCAAAGATCTCATAAGACCCTATACTATCAAAAGAAAAGGTTGTAAGGATCTCACCCTACGCTGTGTTACTATGATTGACCCAGCAACAGGATGGTTTGAGATTGCTCCTTGGTTGGAAAGGAGCAGTATCAAAATTGTGAACATAGTAGAACAACAGTGGTTCTGCACTACACCTCACTATGTGAGCTGTATCCTTAATGATAGTGCTAATGCGTGCATCCATGCACAGATGGGCCAGTTGGACAGACAATGGTGAAGTGGACAGATGGATGATGATCACGTGGCAGATTGTTGGAGATTGATGGACAATGATGGTGTGGCATATTGTCAGGACATCAGCATCACTCAAGAAATGTTGTTACGTGGCAGTATGGCTGACCAATGGAGCTTTTACCGGTTACTAAACCTTTCCTCCAAATTATCAAACATTACAAAAATAGAATTCTTTAAGCTAGTCATAATTAATTTTCATTACCAACAAACAAGTCTTCTCTTGTCTTTTGTGTAATCCCTGAGTTGACTGTCGCAACCCAACTGCTGTGTGCACCGGCATAGGGAATGATCATTATTCCCTCTTTTGGCAATGGGATTTTACCTTCAGAAATGAAGACCGTTCATTCCATCTGGATTCTACATTAACCAGTATGAAGGCCTACACTAGGGCAGTAATAAGTCTGTTTTACACAGCAAAGCCAACTGGATTAACCAATCCAGTATGGACCAATAGTAAACACCTACAGTAACCTATACTAGGAAAACAAACATAGTGTAGTTGCTACAGCAGTAGGACCAAGCACAATACCTGTACTACCATAAAATAGGTACTGTCAACAACCAACAACATAAACAATACTGCATACTGTAGATCATGAACACAGAAACTATCTTCTGTAAGATACTAAGTATCACAATGGCAGCAAAAGTACAATAAATCAGAGAAATGGTCAATATCCAAACACCAGGAAGTGAGTACTCTATTGACTTAAACCTACATCAAGTATGTATGGTACTGCAAGAACATTAAAGATCCCACTAAACTAGTGGATCATGATAATATTCTTAAGTAGAGGGTCCTGTTATCTTTACTAGTATCATTAACAGTTATCTGCTTAAAAACAACTGGGTCGTGTCCACTCACAAAGCATAGTGCATGAGTTTGAAGCTAGTAGTAGGATATTTAAAACCACAAGATCCAATTTGAAATATATCAATACTATGAATAGCAGTATACGACTGATGTAAATAAGTACGAGACTTTAAGAACTCTAGTCATAAACCAGAATTGTCTGACTTAACAATCAATCAAAAAGAACTCTCCAGATGAGATTCAATATCATCAAAGAGATACTCTTACGTATTTACATACTGTAGAAAAAGAAAAAAATTATACTTCACAGATTCTGTATGAATTGTACGTAACCACATGGCTAGCTAGTACATTCAACTAGTAACTAATAGCCATAGTCTTACTAACAAAAAATCACTATAAGAGATACTAAGTAAATACTTAGATACTCTACTGTAATCAAATACATACAGGTCCTGTGGTCAACCACCTATATTAAACCTTGAAAAATTATTACCAGTCTACTACGACTTAAACAAAAACTGGGTATAAAAAACATAGAGGCTATGAATTGCCCTATACACAAATCAAAGCATTCCATAAATTACCATGTTAAAAATGGAACATTACATGTAGCTACTACAGAAACTTATTCTGAGTTGTACAACAATACCACAAAACAGCATATAACTTGCTGATGTCATTAATACCTAAATTGTAGAGCGCATCATAAAAATTGTACCAGTATTACAAACCAGTAAACAATACCACCTGGGTACACTTTTAAAAAAGTGATAATAACCTATTACTATAAGTATTAAGTAAGAATACAAGAAAATCAATGATACCAACCTCTTCGTGGTACAATGCTACATACACAATAATAGGAAGATTAACTTTATGGATCATTCAAACAAATCTAAAGGCAAATTTTCAATTCAGTACCCTTGACAAAGAGTGGTAAACAAAGGAATTTTTCTAATAAAATAAACCCAACGAAGGGGTAGTGGAAAACTAATAATCAACAAAAGAAAACGCCTTTTTTTGGAGAAATTATAATTAACTTTGCTAATGATGAAATCCGTACTTAACAATACAACAAAGTAATCCAAACATACCACACAAACTGCACAAAAGTACTGAATCTAACAGATGGGATTATGATAGCACACCATCATAGTACACTTACATATAAAGCAAAATTTCTTGATCAAATAAATATTCTGACAAATCAAGGAAATTTTCATGATAAAAAATATTCCAACATCTAAATAGCGTTGCTACCTTCTTTTCTAAAAAAAATATCATGCACCGCTGCAACCATCATTGCTTTTCATCCGTTGCTAGCTACTTTTCTACCAGTGTACTGCCGTTGCTTGCCATCGTTACCATTTACCACCATCGTTGGTTGTAATCAGTTGCTAGCTTCTTGTCTACCGGCCGTATTGTTGTCAGCTTCTTGTCTACCACCGTACCGTTATCACTTGTTATTGCATTGTTGCTTGTCATCCATCGATAGCTTCTTGTCTACCACCGTACCATCATTGCTTGTCATCGCAACCATTTGCCACCATTGTTGCTTGTCATTCATTGCTAGCTACTTGTCTACTGCCATACCTTTGTCAGCTTCTTGTCTACCACTTGCAACCATTTGCCACCATTGTTGCTTGTCATTTGTTGCTAGCTACTTGTCTATCACCATACCGTTGTCAGCTTCTTGTTATTGCTACCATCGTTGCTTGTTGTTGCTAGCTTCTTGTCTACCACAGTACCGTCATCAGCTTCTTGTTATTGCCACCATCTTGGCATCGCGACCGTTTGCCACCCTCATCATTACTGTTACCGCTACTACCTTTGTTACCACTACTTCCATTGTTACTACTACTAATATTGTTATCAAGGTTCTCTTTTTTGGTTGTTGACCCTCAAGATTGGATAAGCAGTAGTATATCACAGCTTTGATGGTTGTTGACCCTCAAGATTGGATAATCAATCGTATATCACAGCATCAACCGTTTTGCGGAACACAAACCTAATTTGGATTCAATGATTTTGGCTATTTGAGCCTAGCTGTCCAAGCTTGGTGTCTACCACCGTGGACCTAAGGTCGGGTGGATATTAGCCAGTGTCTTGGTTTCTGTATAGCATTGTCATCCTGCCGCGGTTGCTCTGTACATCATGTGTTCTGACTTGACAGTTCCCTTGTGCTGAGGAAGCAGTGCAAGGATCCCAGCATTGTCCATTTTCATCAAAGTTCTGTTTGTTTCGTTGTTGTTTTTAAATCAATTGTAGTTCAAGATGCCAACTCTAATGTCTTTACCAGTGGTAACAAACAAGGAAGTAGCTATAATTAAAGGTAGTGCTAATAGGCTGTCTTTCTTATCCTCTAAAGACTGTCATAGGGCATTACTGGAACCCCCCTTGGAGAGTGAAAATGGTACCTATGATGACAAATGGGGTATGTTCACAATTCCCCTGAGAGAAATTAGGAAAGGTTAGAATATTTTTCAATTGCCATTTATGAAGTATTTGTCAATGAGAACATTTCCAAAGGTTGCTAAGGCTAAATCCAAGGGTAAGAAGCAATCAAAGCATAATGCAACAAAAATAGATGATAAAGTATATGTTACTGTTGCTCTTCCCATAAAGTCATACCAAGACATTTACAATATGTTAGAAGATGATGATAAGCAAGAATCTTTCAAAAGTGTTAATTAAAAAAAGTGTTGTGACGGAAGGTAACACTGAGACTGGGTTGTCATGCTCCATGTATCAAAGAACAGAGAAGATTATGTCAATTGGGAGGACATTGTTCTATTCCACAAAGAACAACATATTTATTAATTGGATTGCTGTCAGTAATATGAGAGTAAAAGCAGTCTTTCAACTTAACGCCAAAATTGAGGTCCCAGATGATAGCAATAGTGTTGCTGATGTAAAAGTACTTCAATCCAACTGGATGGCTGATTACAAGTATGCAGGCATAGGTTCCTTTATATTATCATTGGTTCAGCTTATAGCATCTAATATGAATTTACATGATATGGGTTCTTGGTTGACTCCTAAGACGTTTTTACCAATGTATTTTCAGGCAAATATGGGTGAAGATAATGAAATCTTATTTTATGCTAGAAATGGTTTCGAATTCATTCAAGCAGACAGTTACACCAAGGAAGAAGAAGAGGCTGCAGCAGACAATGATGATGCTATTTTGAACAAGAATGTCTTGGAGTGCTTGCCAGATGATTAGAAAGAGAAAATTATCTGTGATGATATGGAATCGAAGTTAGAAACTGGATGCTCCATTTTCTATGTAACAAATGCACAAAAAGATAACCCAATGTGCGTTATGAAAAGCAGTTGTAAAGTTATTGATTGTCATGAGAAAAATTGGCCTGTCAAGTTTAGATATATACTCAATGATGATGTAGTGCAATCAAGAAAAGCTAATAGGAAGGTAGCCAAGAACATAACTAGTGTATCTTCTCCCATTACATTGGATGATTTGCCAAAGAAACAAGAACAAGATATTGCTACAACTTCTGTGTCTCCAGAGAAACAATTGCCAGTAGTAACGCAAGATGATGAACATAATTTGGACAAATAACCTGCTGTGGTTGATGATGTGACAGTAGGCGCTTCTACATCTGAAGAAGAGTGGGATGATGATGGTTGTGGAGATAAGAATAATAAGGATGATGTAGCATCTGTAGGTAGTGCTTCAGGTGCAAGCCAGAGTAGTAAAAAAAAAGATCCCTAATGTTGATATTGATGCAAGCTCAAGTAAAGAAGAACCGGATAACAAAAAAGACAATGATTACAAAAGTGATAGTGAACCAGAAGAAGAAAAGGAGAGAGAAGACAATGCTGCTTTACCAACATTACAATCTCAAAAGATGCAAAAAAAGAAACGTAGTGAGGATACAGAAGATGAATATGATGATGATATTAACCTCTATCTGCCTTACAACCGCCCAATGGAGTAGCCACTGCACCCAAATCTGGAACAGTAACAGATGAAGATATTTACACAGTTGCACCTCCTACGCTTGCACTATATCCACCAGCAACTTTATCTACAAGAGACGAATATCAGATACAAGAATTTGTATGTGGTGGATGTAGTGCAGTAGGCGAGCCACGAGACTTGCGCGATATGTCAATCAACTGTAGAACAGACGGACCATAATGCGATGATGTCAAGTATCAGCAGGACAGGCGTGATGACGTGATGACGTCATCATACAGACAGACAAGATGAAATGATGACATCATTGAGCAGACAGATGTGAATGTGCAGTGACACACTATGTTCATGCAAACGCTGACATAACAAGCACAGCGCATCAAATTCCACTCTGCAGCAGAACAGATGACCAGATGATGTGATGATGTCATCTAGCGGACAGACGCAAACGTGCAGTGATGTGCTGCGTACATGCAAACGCTGATGTCACAAGCAAAGCATATCAAAATCCACTCTGCAGCAGGAACATGATGCATCATTCTGAAACACAGTGACAGGCCAACTCAGCACCCTCCAATTGTACATGTTAAAACCAAAACCCATTGGAATCCAAACTCTAAGTAGATCTGTTGTAGGATCCCATACTGCAATTGGGTCGAGAAGACAAATTGGTGAATTGTCCGGTATTTTTAGCAACTAGTTAAAATTGCTCATAATTTATTCACTCTAACAAACTTTAATCTTTTTTCAATATTTTCAATCACTTTTCAATAATTGTTGTCAGCATAGTGCATAGTGTTAACACTCCATGCGAAAAGCGGTAAGTTACTATCCAATTTAATTCTGATTTTATCCAACTCAAATATGAAAGTGGTTACTCCTAACCGAGGCTATGGTAGAAGCTACCAGCCGCCTCCTATCCTGCTTGAGATTCCAAGTACAGAAGAACAGAAGCTAGCTAAAGCGCAGAACGCAAAAGTTAGCCTGTTATCGAATCCCGGAGACCAAAACTCCGAAGGGAAGTAGACTATGGAGTTCCCTTACTTTAGTCATGGATCTCCTAGAAAACTACTGGACTGGTTCAACAATCTGGACCAAGTGATTCGTGGTCAATTCATCACCACCGGGCCTGCTCACTACTTGATGGCCCATGCATTACTACGTGGAGAAGGCCTGTTTGTATTCAACGACGCAGCTACTCAACGCGGAAACAAGACAGTGGAGCACTTCAAGTGGTCAGAGACAACCTTAAAAAGCATTTTTCCCACTTAAGGTGCTAATAAAGCAGAAATGGTATATGCACCAGTTCCTCAGGAAGCCACATGAACTAACATCCAAAGAGTATCAAGCTGCTCTTCACACGCTTAATGGCTACATAGAGAAGTTCCCTGGAGCAGACAAGAATTTGAAACTCTCCAATGAGGAATTACTCAAGATCCTTGAATTTAGAATTCCTGCTGCCTGGAGCAAGGAAATGACATGTCAAGGGTTCCTGAGGGCCTGCCAGAGTTTCTGGAATTCTTGGAACGTATGGAAGTTACAGATGACAGCCATAGGAGACCCATCAGGCCCTAGGACCAAAGATAAACCGCTTTGTAGGGACAAATCTAACAATCCAACAAATGGCCGAGATGGTAAAGATCATAAGGCAAATAAAGTCAAATGCAAGTACTGTAAAATCCACAAAAACAGTTCCCATGATACCAGTGAATGCCGTGCCTTGGACAAGTATATCAATCAGCATCAGAAAGATCGCAGCAAGGAAGAACAGCCAAAGTACAAGTGCCCACGGTACAACAAGTACAACAAGCAGGAATTGAACGCCATGGCAATTCAAGTCAAAGACTTATTGACTAAGGACTTGTCTAGTAAGAACAAGCCCAAACATGATGATACCAACAAGAATTCCGATGATACCGTTACTGATGTAGAACAATGCTACAACTTCAACTTTGATACCCTAAGTATTGATAGTGATTAGGAATGAGATAATACCCCCGTAGCGAATTATTTAACTATGAAACACCTAATCATCTGTCTTGTAATACTTTCTGGGACTTACATAATGACACACTTGCCTGGTAATGGTCACGTTGATGCTAGTACATAAGGGACTTAAAGTACTTTTAGATTCTGGCACTTCAGCCACTATAGTAAATAAGAAATTTTGCGAAAAGCTTAAATGCAAGCCTGTGTTCATTTACTCTGGAGAACCAAGGGCGGAAACTTTTCAACAAATAAAAAGGTCCGTGCAATGTTCAAATTGCCCAAATTCAATGAGCGAAAGGCCATTAAATGGGAATGTCATGTCAACAAGATGAAAGGTCAACAATCATACAATATGATAATCAGATGCAAGCTCCTAGAGGAACTAGGTATGATACTTGACTATAAATGACTTGGGAGGACACAGAAGTCCCAATGAAGTCAACTGATTATGAGATTGAGGAATCGTACAGTATGCTACAGGAACTCACCGAGCCTGAACAAGTACACAAAGCCACTAGTTGTATGAAGGTTTAAATAAATTCTTTAAATCCGTTAATAAACTACCAGTAGCTAATCTACTAATCGGATCTGTGCATTTCGGCGGTTCTGAAACCGGGATCCGGAGAAAAACAGAAAGACCGAGTACACTGTCAAAGCCACTAGTTGTATGGACAAAATACTGGCCACCACGTTCAACAAGGCTGACCTAGAAAAGTGACGAGATTGTGCTGGCATCTGCCCCCTAAGGACATAACAGCTCTAAACGCACTACTTAAGAAATACAAACCTTTCCAGTCACGTTGTCGGAGGTTTTCACATCCGACTCTGGGCTCCCTGACAATGTCATACCAGGATCCACGTAGATGGCTACAGGGAACCCTGCCCGGGAGTCCAAAAGGAGCTCCGAGCAAGGGGCCAAAAACTTCAGCATTTTTTTTTACTTGATTTGTTTTTTTGGCTTTTGCATCAACGATTTGCTGATCATGGATTTGTTTCCACTTGTTCCATCCATTTTCAAGTACTCGGATAATTCTTTTCCATTTGATCCTGCCAACAACACATCTTAAATTGCAGTCATAAAAAAGTAGTATCCGTCATTTTTATTTTCTCTCATCTCCAAAATGCCTTCCAAAGTAATATTTTGGTAACCATCTTGTAAAAGCCAAAGACAAGAACAAAAATGTTAGAATTGTGAACGTTAAAATATTAGTACCTTAATGAATGTGCTTACCTTAAAAAGCAACATAAAACATACAAAGACAAACAAAATAATTAATTACATAATGTTTTTTCTTCTCATATTTGTTTACCATTGTGTCTCTATTTTTCTTGATGTTTTTCTCTAACTGCAAAGATGTTGTTTCACCTAAGTCGATTTCTGAGTTTTGAAACATAATAAGAACCTGATTTTGAATAGAACTCTGCACATCTACTCTGCGTGAATTTAAAGCTGTCTTAGCTATTTTTTTGTAAGCATTCCAATATCCTCAAATTTCATCTTCTTCCAATGCAA
>WKLE02003710.1:0-14576 GCA_014885115.2 Asterionellopsis glacialis
CTGATGCTAGCTCCCTGATTGAGTTTGCAGAGGCTGCTTTTTTTGCTTGAAGCAATTACTTGTAAATGAGCTGAAAGTTATGCAGCTCTTAATTCAACATAAAATGACTAGCTTTGATTAATTTGACTAAAAAAATCTATGTCACAGTCCAGTACTGGACTGGTCCACCTAATCCTGGAACAACTCAATTCTTGTTCACCTTGGTAGATCTTGAAGAAAAGAAAGAGAAGAAAAAATCATCATTGTCAGTTTCATTCTCTTTCTCTCCTTGTTACTAGTATTGTTACTTGTTTAGTAGTTGAAACTGATTCAAATAAATGAAGCACTCAACACATACTTAAAGATTTGGTATATCTGTTTCAACCCAAATACTCAAGAATGATGCCAGAGGTGGTGGGGCTAGTCTTCTGTTACTTGTCTTCAATTGCTTCTTTTTAATACCTTCCCAAAACATTTATCCATAAATTGGCTTTTCCAACCACCAACTTGTTCTTTTGGCATAAATCAACCTAAAGTATATAGATCTATGCCATGTTTGATGGTATTTCTTATAACCCCCTATACTCTACACTATTCAACTCTATGTTAATACAAGTCTTCACCCTGTACTAGACTACTCTTTGTTACCTTCTTGTTGTTCTTTTCAGTTTTTATGATAAGGATCTCCTCAAGTCTTTTGCTTGCCAGCCTCCTCGCTAGCACTGTATGACTCTCCACTTGCCACCAGCAAAACCAATAATTGTCAATAAAGTCTTGTTATTGTTGAAAATGTAGTATTGTTGCAATACTTCTTCATTGGTCCTAGATAGTAGTAAAAAAACTTCAAAGGCAAGGACGATAATATAGTAAGCTAAAAAGACTGCCTTGTGTAACAGAGTTGAATTCTTGTAGAAGAAAATTTGATCCATTCTCTATTACTACTATTGTTTGTTGTTGCTCCCTCTTGTTCATCTTGGTAAGGAACTTTTTGACTATATGGAGGTAGCAGCAATTGCACGATATATTTCTTCAGTTTCATGATCACCAAGGACATGGAAGAAGGTGTACCATGATATTGAACAAGAATGTGAGTTTTTTGTTTCAGTACAGACAGGTTCTGTAATAATCAGAACTTGAACAAGGTCATGTCCAGTGCAAGTTTGCTTCAATATAGTTTCATCAAAGACCCTAATTTTTATCCTAGTACTTCATATATAGGTGTAACTGATGATACTAATTATAACAACATGCCACAGGATTGTCTTCTTCTGATATGATACTAATGTTATTCATTGGCATCACAAGTTATGAGAAGAACACTGAAAATTTGAAATAATAGTAATAATAATTAAAAAAACATCAGCTGTCACCAGCTCTTATCATGAATTTTGACATGAAGTAGTATATTACTACAGATGACCAGAAGGCAGTTGCTGCACAAAATAATACTACCATATGTTTCAAAACAAACATACTTCAAATTTGATGGTGCCTCTATTGATCCTTGATTAAAAAACAACGTTTGTATAATACGAAGGAAACTTTTGACACCATGTGGTACAAAACCAAAGGACCACATCATGCAAAGAAATGCTGCTCCAGCATCTCATCCTATCCTGGCAGAACAACAGGAAGAAAAAATTAGCACTGACACTCCCAAAAGACCAAAAATGACCCAGCTAAGAAAACCAAAAGTCTAGAGAGTGCCTCTCTAGAGTACTTATCCAAATCTCCTGATTCTCACCCCCAAAAGATCTTCAGGCCAGTACATTGAACAATGTCACTAAATCTTTTTACTCGTACACAGGTACCTGTTACTCTGCTAACAGATTCCTGTGCACGCCCATAAACCTGACTCAGCCAATAAGACCTTCTGTACCTTCGCACCACGTTGTATCTGGTTCGGAGCTGCGGTACCGTACAGGGTACAGTACCAACAAAGGAAAGTGACAGGCAGGCTTGTACTGTATTGCCCTCTAAAGAGTTGGACTACCTTTATCTACTCTACGTAGGAACTTGTATTAAACCTCTCTCTTTTGTTGATAGCCAGTACTCCTACCAGGTATCTCGTACAGTCGAAGTAGACAAGACGAGGACCTGCATGTGTTTCATTGCACATGATACAACTATATACAAATAATGCTCTTAAGTATCGATTTACGTCAGAGGTTGCACATATATCAATTACATTATTTCACATAATCCCATATAAAAACTTTATACCGTAATTCTTTTGCAAATTTGCAAAAAATACTGTGAAATCAAACACATTTAATGCCATGTCAATATTGTTCATGATGTGCTGGTTCTATGGAGGGAGATTTGATCCAATGAAATTGCTTATGATTATGAATCATTCGTGCGTATCTACGAAATCCCAGGTTGAAGATAGATTTTACTATGAATTTTGAGTGCTAATATTGTCCCCAGTAGGTTTCCAATACTCCAGACGTTCAGAATTATGTACATAGATATGATTGATGTCCAACCTCGAGCTCAATAATGAATAGGTGCGGCCCCTCCTTTACCTGGTATGTAGGTCTTAAGGTACTATCAGTTGAAGTACGTTACTTCGATTTGGGAGCCAAAAATTAAAGTTTCGATGGGTACTCTATTACCTGGTACGGTGCAAGTACTATCTATTCATTGTACAGGTATAATAAAGTTAGTGGTCCAGATCCTACCAAGTAGCGGTACCTGTTGTTTACTGACTGTGTGTAGCCTGTGTTCGTTTCTTTTGGTCCCGTGTCTTTTTTGGCAAAGTTGTGGTCAGATCCTAGAGTTCGTATCTGGTTGCTGTAGGATTCTACTTAAAAATCATGGAATTCTTACATCGAGAGACCAAGCAGAGCCGTTGATGTGTGCTCACAGCAAAGCAAGCACAGGCCAGTCCAGTCCATCGCGCTGCATCGAACTTTCGCAACAAGATTGGTGGTGGTCATATATAGTTTCATCCTCGTCACGACCCAACAACAATGGTGTTAAATGGACACCGATTAGCAAGGCCAAGAAATGGTCGCAAATGGTTTCGGAGTAGAAAGGCAAAGAATTCAGGTGACAATGTGAAGGGAGCGAAGTTTCACTTGCCTGATGAACCATCGTCAAAAATTCGGGCAGATACATTCGAAACGGGAACCATTACAACAGAGGAAGATGCTAATTCTCCCTTGAACAAATCAAACTTTGTTTCACGTAACAAGAAAGTACGAGCAAGTCGTTCACAGCAACAACCACAAAACGTCAAGTTCGCCGCACCTCAGGAGAAGTCTGCAACTGATCAGAATCAGAAACAAGATACATCAGACATCAACCACTCCCCTTCTTCCACTACCGCGCAACCCAAGAAGCATGCTTCAACCGCAAAGAAGTCCTCCCGCAAACACAAGACCAAGAAGAACAGTGATCGCAAACACATGATCAAGAAGAACTGTGATACGGTTGCGATAGTCTTTGATGAAAACAGACTAGAAGGACAAATTATGGTGGGGTCTTTGTCCAAGTCGGGAAGTAATGTTGTCGTAGTCCTTAACAAGTTCGACACGGAACTCGCAAGTTCTTTGATGAAGATGAAGCATGTTTCCGTGTCATTCGTAGACACGACTGATTCCCACAAGGTTGCTGCAGCCATTGAAGGTTCTGATAGAGCTGTCATGATTACAGCATACTGGGAAAAGTTAAATCCTGACGAAGAAGTTCGTGCTCTTGCCCTAGTGGAGGCTTGCGAAATCAATGGAATCTCTTGCCTCACACTGGGAACGTTTGAAGACACGGCGCATTTACGCCACTCTGGGCTGCCTTCTCAAATTCAAGCAGGTCCAAAGGGAACTATTGAACCAAAGTTCCGTGGAATGAAGACTCTTCGACGTGCTGCTAGGAAGTCTCATGTTCGAGTATCACATATGCTTACATCGTATCTTGATTATGAACATTCCAAGGCTTCCATATGCCTCATCTCCGGTGGAAGAGGAAGACCATTGAATATCATTTCTTCGGATTTAGACAAACCTTTCACATCCAGAAGCAAACGCATTAGCAAGTACTTCAGGAAAATCCTTAAATTATTGAAGAAACACAAAGTCATTCTTAATTTGATTTTTTCCTCCATGATGATTGTAACAATGTGGACCTTGTTGCAACAGAACTACCACAAAGTCAAGAAACAAGGCCAACTCCAAGCAAGTGATGATTGCATGGACGTTCCACTTCAAATGGGCTTTTCTGATATCATTAACTCTGGCATGACAAGGATGGCTTGTTTCCAGGTTGTTTCCTACAAAACGTTCAATGATATTCGTACGTACGCCATGGTGGCATGGATGGTTGTCATTTCCATGGCTTATTGGTGGTGGACAGCAGTTGGACATTAAAACTCTGTCTTTTTTAATTATTTGACACATCGTTCGGGGGGTGAACTCTTTGTTTCTATATTGTATTGTACGCACTTTTTGTATTAACACTTAATATTATTTCTAAATAGCACCAATTTACATATAATTTTGAATTACTCTATATACGTCTTTAATCCCCATTGCCCCCCCCTTCAAAATCACAATGTAAAGCTGGCAACGTCTCCTTCAACCAAGGAACATTGGTTTTGAATTTCACTATAGGTTTTGCAACCATGCCACGACCCCAATGGCACAAGTTGCTTTTTGGTAAATGCCCCTTTCCAGAGAATTGAGTCATTCGATGACGATCACGATGAAGATCTGGAGAATCGACTAACTCTAGATTGCATGTATTATTCTATCGCATAAATGAACTAATTGTGAATCGGTTGGCAGGTCTAAACCAAGAGCATACAATTTCCAACTGAATCGTTACATTTTGGGACATTTTTTATTCATCAAATAATATGTTTTCACAATGCTTTTGTTTCGCATGTGTCAATTTGTTTTTCCATGTTTAAAAAAGATTGTAGAGTGCGCATACAAAAACTTGATCACTAGAATAATAATAATAATAATATATAAAAAAGGACATGAAATTTTCTCTCCAGACTACACATCTCTCGTCTTTCTTTCAGAGCTGCTCAGTTTGTCTAAAGTTTTGTTTTGTTTTGTGAAAAAATTAATAATCTTCTCAGGTTTCTGCAGATCCCTCATACCTTTGGTAGCTATCACCCTCTTCACCAGCTGTATTGGGATTGTAGCCCTTGGCATCAATAGGTGCAACGACAACTGATGAACGAAAGTTCACCAAAAGTAACGTGAAGAATGCAAGTACCAAACATAGAGCTAATGCCAAGTTGGCAAATGCATTATTGGTTCTCAATGTTCCATACGAGTACCCATGGAAGGTGGAGAACAAAATGAGATTTTGGTTTACCAACACAAGTAATACACCCAAGAAAAATCCAACCGAGAAATTCGTAGGGAATCTTTTAAGAACAAAGGTACCCAATACCGCTAATATCAAATGAACAATGCCAGTCCAAATGGCAGCAATAACAAGTGCCTTGGAGCCGCCTTGTCGATGTAAATTAATCACTGTGTTGTAATAACATCACGACAGAAAAAGAAATGGCAAAAGGCAAGAAGAGAGTGAGAAAGAGAAATTCTTTTCCAGTTCAAAATCTCAATTTTCATCAAATACCAAATTTCATTTCACATCTATATCATGTTGCAATCAAAACATGAATTGAAAGCATGACATGGCAAGTCATCATCTACAGTTGTCGCGTTTCCTCACTCACTTTCTAATATGGACACCACAAAGTAAACTACTACAAAGATCAAACTGATTCCCCAAGCACGATGGACGGAACCTTTTGGATCAGCATCACACGATGTAAAACATTTAGCCAATAGTCCATTGGCAGATGAAATTCCATCATCCCAACGACTAGCATTCTTTTCACCCTCGGCGTTCCCAGTTGCGTCTGTCATTTTCGTTTCGCTCGACTCTTTTGTTTGTAACTTTGTAGTCCAGTTAAGTCCGTCGGGCGATTGATGTCTTGGTTCAATGCGATAGGCTTGGGCGCATTTGCCATGTACTTTCTATTTTGGAAGAAGGACGTTGAATCTACGTGTATCGTAGGTTCGTGCCAAGCAGGTCCGTCTCTAGGTTGAGAGAATTCCAATCGCTTGTACTCATCGTACGTAGATAAGTACTTGACCGCGAGGCGGACAGCTAATTTTTGAACAATTTTATGCCAGGATTTTACGTCCGTTGAAGATTTAATGAGTTTATTAACTTATACATATAAATATAAATTAATTTTTTAATTTATATTGAATTTTTATTCAAGACCGTTTATCGGTATATAGAATACATCTCTACACAGCAACGTTGCTCACAATACTGACAGTCAATACAGAAATTCCGGTCCCCACACAAGAAGTCTGTGTTAGTCCTGGTCCTACCGGTACAGCACAATCAAGGCTGGATCTGACCGCGATTGCTTCGGAGGTGTTTCAATTTGTATACATACAGTTTGTAGGGTCCTGCCTACTATGATAGGAGATGAGATGAACACGAATTTAATTTTCTTTTTGATTTCAAAATTTTGAACATGTGGCATTGCAATACTAATATTTAAAAGAAAAACATATCAATACAGTACTGTACTCGTTTTTAAATTTGAAGCACTAACTCTACATACATACATATTAACTATGATAGGGCAGAAGATGCCATAAAAACAGCCACCTGTTGTTGTAGAGAATCATTTTCATCTTGCAACTCATCAATCTCTGCTTCAAGTTCTGCACTTCGTTGTTCAGCTTCACGTGCACGTTCTTCCGCTTCTTCTGTCCTTCGGAATGATTCCTCTAAAATTGTAGCTAAATCAATTTTTGATAGTAACAACCCGACTTCAGTTCGTAGTCTTACATTTTCAACCCTTGTTAATAAACATAATGGTCGAAAGACTGCAATTACAGTTGATTCTAAACTATCTTCCGACATCAAAACTTCACATACACCTAAAGATGTTTCTTCACCTAAATATTTTTTTCCTGTACTGCCATCAGCTTCTGATATGAGATCTAATGCATTCTCGAGTGCCATCTCTGCAACTGATTGAAGAAGATCACTGTTTGGTGATAGATTGCTCAATCCCTCAAGACAGGCCTTGAACACGTTTACTACACCTTTTAGTGCCACGCCATCGGCAGAATCTTTTGTCGCGGAAGGCTCCTTGTCACTTGAGGTTGATCGGGAAGATACCTGTTGTTTTGCAGCTGCGAGTGAATTCGATGCTCCCTCGGATAGGAGTGTTCCACAGTCATCGTATTGATGTTCCCTTACGTTGTTTGTAACTGCCGTAATAAGTTCAATCAAAGTTGAAGCAAGTTCAGGATTTTGATACAGTGCTGAAATCTGTGATGGCGACAACATTCTTGAAAGAGTGAAGAACGTCTTCTCCCATAAAAAGTCAATATGTTGCCTGGTTTCTGTTGTTATTTCTACATTGCTGGTTTCCAGAAGCGTTGAACTCTCCAATCCACCTTGCATCACAGGAACAAGCAAGTCATAGGATATCTTCCTTTGGTCAGTAGAAGTATTAACATTCCAACTTTCATTTTCTTGATTTTCGGCATAAGCAGAAAGTATTCCACATAGAACTTCAACCTTGGACTCTCGAGAAAGTCCGTCATTAGCGAACTCATCTGCGACAACCTTGGCAGCTTCTGGCTTTATTGGATCAACGTCACCCTCACTAAAGGATTCTCCAGCTAGGGATGCTAATACTTTCAATGCAGCCAAAGAAGAGTTAGATGTCATCGTGCGTAGTAAATCAAAACAGCTTCGCTGAGCCTGAGTTAGAAATCGAGAACCAGCATCTCCCGCTGACTTCTTGGCAACTGTTGCTACAAGTCCGACGAAGGTCCCTTCCAAATCTTGCTTAGAAGACGAAGAGTCATGGGGCGATAATTCTTCGTCCTTGCAACAATCGTAGAGTTTTGCCAGTCCTTCTGATAATTTGTGGAGAACCTGAAGCTGAACAGATTCTATAAAATGACTGTTGTCTTCATCAACATCCTCCACATCACTCTCAAAGTGAGACCGTAGAGTTTCTAATGTCTTGAAGGCGTCTAAAAAGAGTCGTCGACGCCAACGGAGTGCAATATCAGAAACAACCTTGTTTTCTGCTGATTTTGAGTTAGCATCCCTTACGCTTCGGAGTGCACCGTTCACAACTTCCATGTTTGTTCCTACTCTTGCAGGTGTGATTGCTGCCACAATACCACCGTGGCAGGATAGCTGGCAACATACTAAGAGCATATCAATGCCAGCTTTTCGCAATTCCATCGTATCTTTCCCTCCAAGCTGCATGGCTGCATTCAGAGAATAATCCAAGATCCGTCTCCAGGCTGTCTCAAACCAAGGGCTGTCGGTGTCATCATTTTCTATCGTATGTAGTAGCTGTGAGAAAAAATTATGAAGAAGTCGATTTACACCACGGAGAACCATGACTTCTGTAGTTGCCCATTGCTTTCCAACTGAATCACGCGAGTGATGAATTGAAACCTTATACCGGTTAACAGACTTCCCACTTCCACCCTTTGGAGATTGAGGAATCTCAGGAGGATTTGATTTGTCGTTTTCGCCCCTCGCAGATACATGATCAAAAACCCCAAATACAGTCTCGCAAATGATCGCCTTCCATTGAGAAGGAGAATATCTTTGCCCTCTGCCAACAATACAAGAGAATAGTGTGTTGACGGAACAATTTCTCACCTCCGTGCGACTGTCAGAAGATAGAGAGACCATTTTTGCCAATGCTCTATCAATAGATTTGGGGTCTGGATCTTGATCAGCTATTGTCCACAGTAAACCAATAGCTGTAAGAGACGTATTGACGTCGTGGCGCGATTTGCCAAACGAAGAACAGCAGTCGAGTAGAGCTGTTCGAGCTCCTACTGATGAAGATTCTGTTGGAGGAGGTAAATGATCTAGAAAATCGTCTACAATCAATTTCAGACATCTGAAACCTAGCATGGAGCAAGTAGACCATTCAGCTCCAGAGCGATTGATCGCAGCATCCATATCACCATAGGCAGTTACATCACCAGAAAGCGACGAAATGGCATCAATAACAACAGGCCAGGCTGTCCCCGCTAAATTATGGCCTGCACCCTCTAGAATCGAAAGCAGTGTTGAAATTCCCGCTTCGGCAACATCGGCGCTATCTGTAGATCCAAGAGCATTACAAAGTGGAGCAAGCAAAACATCATGCAATATCATCTCTTTTTTCCCTTCACTTTCTTCACCAACGGAGGAGTTAGACTTAACTGGCTTGACGGCAAAATACGCTTCATCAGCAAGAGCCTCTTTGGCAATGACACGCGGACCTTTTGATGCTGATGGCATGTCATTTTCTTGCGACAGTTGAGAATTTATGAGAGATGTCAGCGTTCCCATGGCATAAGTACGAATATCTGAAGATAAGGTTGCCAGCGAGCATAGATCTTTAGAAACGAATGCGCCACAATCGTCAAATCGAAAAGAGTTTGACATTGCTGCATCGGTTAAGAGCATCAAGGAGAAGGGCAGCCGCCCGAAGTTGCTATAACCTCTTGTAAGTTTCGAGGAAGACAATCGACTTTGGAATTCACGTTTGTAGTCTTCGAAAAATGCTTTTTTTGCACGTTGATGATTTGGAATTCTATTCGTTGCTATATCATCATCTCGAGTACCAGCATTTGCATCAGCAGCAGGTGAGCCCATTCCAACAGCTATCGCTCGACCAGCAAAGCTCATCAATTTCCCACCTATCGATTCTTTTGCTTTATTATCGTCATTCTTTTTGTCCGTTTGGTCGTCTTTTGTGCGAGGAGTTTGAGGTGGCACTTCTATAATTGGTGCACTGGTACTGTCTATATCCATAAAACGGTTATTCTTTCCGAGTGCGGACCTTGAAACATCCGCCAATGCATCTACTAAGCACTCAAGAGATTCCAATGACAAAGCAGCTGTGAGAGGAGCAAGTCGTATATAGGTGGCAGATATGGTCAGCGCGGTGATGTATGCATCATCGGACAAGCTCGGAGAAGAAACTGATAGTGTCGACAACTCCTCTAACGTCACTAAAATGACATGCCATTCAGAGAGTATGCTATCGTAGTTCTTGTGTATTATTTTCAATAGACACGCTAACGCTTGAATGTGACAGTCTTGCAATATGCTTGCCGAATCGTTTTTTCCCCAGGATGGTAGTGATAACTTGCATAGGGAAGTCAACAACGCATTTCGCTGCATATCACTTCCATGTTTTTCAGGCAGTGCCACATCTGCGAGATGGGCGTATCCTTCCAATGTGTACCCAATCAGAATCCTTGACCCAGAAAAACGTTTCAAATAATGTTGAAGAACAGCTAAACAGGGTGAAAATGATCCCTCCATAAATGACGAGATACGCACACCGAAAGCTTCATTCTCGTCTTCCTCTTCCAGTAGATCACACAAAGATCTAGAAAGCAATAGTATACAATGAAAGGCCAATAGCACCGGTTCTCCAATACTACACGGTGGGAACCAGTCTCTAGCGGGCGTGCCCTTGGTGGGTGGTGCACCTCTACCTGTCTCAATCGTAAGGCCAGCATCCAATGATTTGCCAATCTCTTCTGCACGCTGGAATATGGATGGATCGATACTACTAACTCCATCCTTGGTTTGGATGTATGGGACTTTGGCACACTCCACAACTTGAAGAATATTATCTTCACAGCTTGCAGCAATTGTGGCAAAGTCACTCACAGCTTCTGTCACAATGGATACTAATGTTCCATCTTCTTCCATTATGACATCGTGTGTTTCACTCAGCACTTCATGAATGATTTCCAATACTAAAGCAGCCTTCCAAAGAAGCGAATCAGGAATTGTTGCTGATGAGGATGCTGTTGGCACGGACACTGTGGATGCTTTCATATTCGTAGAAGAACGCCGACCCCCCTCCTTTGTAGTTTGATTATGATGGTTAGAATCACTTTCTGTTTCCACGTTTTCAACGTAGGCATATCCATCTTCAAAGTCATGATTGGTCCGACAAGCTTCCGTTGCAGCAGTAATGCCATATACCAATTCCAATAAAAGCTCTCTGCATGTTGGTTTCCAGTGTTGGGTTTGTAACAAAATCATCACTCGGACCATTTGAAGAGACCTCCACAATACTGCAAATGATTGTTCTGATCGTAAAAGTTGCATGAACGTGACTGCAGTAGCTGGGAACATACCCCCCAATGCATTCTTCACAATAAATAGTTGAGGTTGTTGTGTCATAATTTGATGGAGCAATTCCAGACATAGAGTGGCTGGCGGTGGTCGAAGTCCCGTTTTGTGATGTGGTGTGGTACTACTGTTACTAGTAGCCATACCGACACTACTTTGATGGACACAATGTGAAAATGCACCCTTGAGTATGCCCGTTCGACTTTGTTCCGATTGTGATTCAGGTACGGGAGTTAATGATTTTCTAACGATTGTCAATAGGTCCTCCCAAGTACGTTGGGCTACTGGTTCATCCGAGGCAATTTGGTACATTAATGAGAGTACTCGTTGGAGAGTACTTTTGGCAGCT
Organism: Asterionellopsis glacialis; assembly: GCA_014885115.2. Classification (NCBI taxonomy): domain Eukaryota; phylum Bacillariophyta; class Plagiogrammaphyceae; order Rhaphoneidales; family Asterionellopsidaceae; genus Asterionellopsis; species Asterionellopsis glacialis. Next base: position 11,504 of record WKLE02003710.1, read on the forward strand.
TGTCGTAGTGTGTCTCCGCAACCCAACAAAATGCAACATAAGGCAACCGAACTAGACCATTGCTCTTCTTCTACAACCATATCGTTGCTTCCTTTGTTCAACTCCAATAGGGATATTAAACATCCTAAAATTTCCATCGCCAATCGCTCATGTTCTTTTATTTGTTTCTGGCCAGTTGTGGCCCTGTCACCTGTAGTCCCAGATGAACTTGAAACACCTAATGGCATATTGTCCGAACTGGATGTTCCCGTGAGCGTTGATGCTAATCCACCCAACCAATTTGAAGCAGAAATAGAAGAAGTAGACGTTTGTGCAGTCAAAGCTGTGGTGGCTGATGAAACAGATTCATCTTCAGATGATGACGCTTTCCCCATAGTATGATGCGACGCTCTGTATTGTGATGCGCAGACATTCGCTTGTATAGTCCAAACTCTCACTAAGTGTATTCCATCACCGGGACAAATAGCATTCCCATCAATTAAAAGTCGAATAGCTTTGAAGGAAATATCTAACAACTCAGAACTAGCATTGGGATAATTCGCAGCCAACAAAAAGGGACGGAGTACATCTTGTGATCGGAAATGCGCCGTTGTCGGGTGTTTGGCACCTGGTTTTTGTGTAGCCTCACGGACGGCTGTCGAGTAAGAATTTTGCAAAGTGCGCAATTGGAGAATAGCTCTTTCACTGGCTTCCTTGACACCAGGATGCTTTTGACGAGCTTCTGCACCCAAATCCCGCAAATGCTCTTCCACTTGCGCAATGAAATTCATTCTTTCAATTTCCAATTATTAAGTAGTTCAAAAGCACACACGTCAGCAGCCACAACAACTATGAAAGAATTCTTCTAGTAATTCTTGTCCCCCATCGACAAAGATGCAGTCGTTGCTACTTTAGATTCGACAAAGCAAATATATTGATGACGAGATCCAAAGAGGCGAAAAGCGAGAAGCCAGATAATCTCCAAGCATGCTCCAAGCTACACAGCTCTCTCTCTCTAGAGACTATCAGCGAAGGAAGCAAGAGGCAACAAGCAAACACAACGAACCGAACCCGCTCTCTCTAGAGTCTACCGGCAGGTGCCAAAAACAGTCCTACAGTATTATTATACTGTAGCTCCTCTACTTCTCGAGTAGAGATATTTCTGATTCACACGACAAGAAGTGTTTTATATAACAGATATATATATACAGTTTACTGTGGTACCACGTACACAGTAAAGTACAGTAGATTAGATATGAGATAGCGATATGAGATAGATAGATACTGCCAAACGGTCGATCAGTCAGTCAGTCGACCGCGGTCGGTGTCACGCTACTCACAACTATTACTGTAATCTTTGATAAATTCAGAAAATTGAAAAGAATAAAAAGAATTGAAAATACTAAAGTAGCGATGCTAGTCACCGCCTTACAAAAATAGTGCAGCATCTGCTATCTCTCTTTGTCGGGCCTGTTTGTTTGCCCAAGCTCGCTCGAGCTCACGAATATCACCTGGCCAATCGGGGTGGTAAACACGCCTTCCACAATCCTTGGTTGGGCATGCTGCACCAAATGGTGGTTCTACCATGAATTTATCAAGGCAATTGTGATCTATAGAATACAGCAAGTCGAACATAGACATCGTGAGATAATTTTGAGGAAACATGCACATTTAAAACTCTCTCAACAACCTATTTCAACAACTTACGGTACCAACATCCACAGTATGTTCGCATGGGACGCATCTTCCTTGCCTCACGGCGATCCTTTTTTTCCTTTTCTGTTTTGGCATCACTTGCTGAAGCATACAAAGCTTGTAATTTTGTTGGATCTTTAGGTAAGGTTAATTGTTTGCACACAGGACAATGTTCTTCTGGCAATCGTTGAATTTTATTCACAAGAAATGTCACCAAGGAGAGCAGTGATGGTTGTGGATTCCTACCATCAAATTCTGTAAAATTATATCCCTCCATACGAGCCTTTTCTTCTAATTGCCATTGCCTTTCCTTTGCTTCTGCAGCTTGATCATTCTCAATTTCTGTTTTCGTAATCTTTGCCACAGCTCGTCGTGCATCCTTGCGTTCCTTGGCTTTATGAGTTTTTACTCTTGCGTCTCCCTGCTTGGTTTCGGAATTGATCTGTCGCAAATCTTGGACATGTTTGAGAGTTTCGGTATCCTTTTTTAGTCCTTTCACTGCATCTCTAGTAAGGCGAACCTTTGTTGGTTGCTTCTTATCATCCTTATAATTTTTAGGTTTTCGTATTGGATTACTCATTTCATGAGCAGCATCGGATGACATCCCATCCTGCATCCTTTTTACCAATTCTTTTGCTTGTGATGTTAGAATGAATTCAATTTTTGGTGGAAAATTGGTTCTGTCCATATTCAGGCGACATGCAGTGCCATAATCCTCAATACGCATAGTGCTTGGATATCCATCATCAATTACAATAGAACATCCATAGTAGTATTTACCAGCCTTTAAACGTAATTTGATAAGACCCTTGGCATCATCAATTTTTATAGTTGACTCCGATGGATCTTTAGAAATCTTATCTACACATTGTCGAAGTTCTTTCCAACATGGTACAAACTTATTTGTGTCAACAAATCCAACAAGTTGAGAAAAAACAACGTGTACTTGTTGATACGTCCCAGGAGTAACATCTGTAGCTGCTTTACCCAAATCTTTTTCAAGCTTTTTTTTCAAACCAGGTGGAACAGTATCACTAACATTCACTGTCACAACAAGAGCATGAGTAGCTGGATACCCTTCTGGAAATGTCGTAGTGATCTTGATACAAGAGTACGGTGTTCGTTCATACGAAGCTGTTATAAAATCATTCGTTGCTGATTGGATTTTTACTTTAGGAAAACTTCGACGGAGATCTTCTATCTCATCTTGGATACTATTGAATTCCATAGCTACCATGATATGAATGTATGTCTGCCTTGTTTGCTGTGCTTGGATAAAATATTTCGTATCACTTTACTCGGTTCCGTGTTTGATCAGTATGGATCACCCATCACTCAAACGAACCCGTATTCATACGGTAACATGTTTTTGTTTTGGGATACACTCCCTTTATGAGTT
>WKLE02003714.1:0-11474 GCA_014885115.2 Asterionellopsis glacialis
ACTACTTATTGTTATATACTAAATACGTAGAAGCCCTGTAGAAGCAAAAAAGCTCGGCCGGTGCGGGTACTACTACCTTAATCCTGAGAAGAAACTTTGTTTGTAGTGAGTTCATCCTTTGTATTTATGAATGCTGAGGAGAGAGTTGTAAGAATATATCTTGGGCCTTTTGTGCGACCGTTCCATGATTGCTTTTGGTCTATATTTCGGACGGAGTACCAGTAGTATTTCTACCTACTATCTAAACATTTACAGACAGACAGCATGATAAAAGTTCCTATGTAATACTCCGACTGTTCTTGAAGTTACAGTTGGAACGCTGTACTTGTAATCGGTACCAGGTAAACTTAATTTCTACATTCTCTATACTAAGGTACATGTACATCCTATAACGACAGATGTATTAGTAATATATAATAAAGACCTTTCTCAAAAAAATATATATTAAAAACATTGATCAGTATTTCTACTCATGAGTAGAAGTATTTAGTCGTCATCTTGGTTGGCGTTAAATAATGAGACTTAGTGTACACTCATGTGGTTTAAGACATTAAAATAAGTATTTCATCGACTTTTGTTGGACATCACCTATTCAACACAAAAACGCATCTTTCACCACGTACCTGTTACTGTGGCATACAATTAGGTTTACCGGTACACAATTTTTTACAGGTACATAACGTAAGCACTTCTCCATCTCTACCTGTAGGGTGCTCGACTTACTGAGTGACTCGATGGTAGTAGGTCCTGGTACTGATAGGGGAGAAAAATGCCGGCCGCATTGTCCACACGAAAACTCCATAAAATCTCTACACATACGAATGTTCTCGTACATTTATATATTTTAGACAACGCGCATTCCTCGCTGATATCGGGTTGGTTTAGTCTTGTGGAGCCACTGCTACTTCCGATTGGTGGAACGTTGTCAGGAGGACTACAAAAGGCGGGACTCTAGTCCTAGGTGATAAACTTCTTCTATTGAGTGTATGTATCTGGCACGAAGATTAAGAGGTTTCTTTATTTACATAGACTTCTTAGACCAACAAAGCCTCTCTACAGTAGTTTAGACGACTCGGCGAACGGAGAGTCGAACGCGATTCCTACCTCTTCCTGTCTCAACGGAACTCTCGCTCTCGTCTGTTTCTCTGCGCGTTTTGAATGTTTCTTGGTAGTGTGTTGTTTGTACATTGGTTGTGTGGAGTGAGGTGAAAACGCATTTGAGACTACACGCAGTCAGTAAATTTGTGGTGCTGCAATAGGTGGGCACTGTTGCATTAACAAAGCTCCTCGGAACACGTGTAGAGAAGCATCTCTCGAAGGAGCACAAACTCAACTTTATTACAGACTCTAACGGAGAGGTTTTGGCGAGTCTGAGTTGTACCGTACTTTTCAGGGTGTTTGTGGGGAAAGAGACATCACATCACGAAAGGCACTTGCGCTCGGGGAGAAAAAGCGAAACGAGTCAGACTTTTGGGTTGTCTTGAAAGTGACTTTTTAATAAACTGGTGGGAGTCGGAAGAAAACTCCAGTTCCGTTTGAGGTGCAGTCACCTTGGTGGATTACTGCACTTGTTTGTAATCATCCACTCAACTCAACTTGGTTTCGCTTACAGGAAGCGAGTGGTGCGCAGGGGTACAGCATTGCACTTGAGCAGACCGAGTCTAGATAGAGTGTTGGTTGGCTTTTGCATCAAGTCTCTAAATTCCCTTCACTACAGTATTGCATTACTGCAATTACTACAACAATGTCGAACGATGTCTCGTATAGTTTCTCGGACGACAGTAGCCGAGCAACACAAGTAACGTCCCACAGAAAGAAAGGTGGTCATCGACGTGGAGGATCATATGCAACCAATGGCAACGGCAGTGCTGCTGCTGCCACAGGAGGGCAATCCCAAGATGGCGAAAAGGAAGATAGTTCACTTACATACTCAGCTTCCTCATCTCTGCATTCGGGCTCCTCCGCTACGGACACAACTGATTCATCCTTTGCTAAAATCATGGAGGTACTAGACCTGCAAGATAAGGATGAACTAGGTGCGCTCATTCGAGGGGAGGCAGCAGGCTTGTCCAAAACCACACCACCAAAAAAGCCACCACGACATCCGACACACGGTGGAGAGGAAGAAGACGATAATGTGATTGAAAACAGCGTGTTTTTTGCACCTGCTAAACCTGTCTCACCTCAAAAACAACCGCGAGATCGAACGCCCAAAGTTAAAAATACAGGACATAAAACATCACCCAGATCGTACGAGGATGATGCTCGACGGGGATTTGTGTAACACGGAATAGACACAAAACACAAAAACAAACTCACTGACAGAAAATGTCAAATCAAAAACAACTTACTACTTTTTATCATATCATTTTTAATAAATAGAGGCTATATGTTGGCTCGGTACGGCTCTCTCTTATACTACCGGTTTACGACGTACGGTAAAATATGCGTCGGGACAAATGAGAAAGAACCCGATACTACACAAATTTCTATGTTCAATGTTACTTTTTACTCACTTACTACTTACTACTACCCCCCTTGTCACTGAAACCACCCAGTTCAAGATTTGGTGCTTTGTTTCGGTATTGTACGAAACAATTTACCAAATTTCTACTTCATAACAATAAGAATGTGTGCATCAAACTTGTTGTGTAAACCGTAATTTTTAATAAAGAACTACGCAACAAACGAACCTGTTTTCTTTGTTTCCGTTGATGTCTAATATTATTTATACAAAACTATTTTGTCTATGGTGAAATCTATCCTGGATCAGCAACGTTTGTTCGTATTCAATTTTCGTTTGACGTTCTTGCTTTGATGCCTCCATATTTCGTCGGAAATTTTCTCCCAAAAAGAAGAATTGAAACTTCTGGGCGCTTGCAACTGTTACGCTACATTTCAATGGCTTGGTGACGAAGGCAAAAGCTGAAAATACGATTAGCCGCCTCTTCCAAGGTATCTTGGGGTGCGCAAAATACAACCCTAAACACACAGGTATTGCCATGCTTCTCGTTGGTGTGGCTCCCATCCTGAACAATTTTCCTTGTGGTTCCTTCCTTGGACGAATAACTAGGCATTGCAAAGGCTTGCCCTGGCAATACAAATACATTTTCTTCTTCCAATAAGAATTTTGTGAAACTAATGTCATCGTGAATCAAAGTAGTATCAAATTTGGTCAAATCGACTTGTACCATGGCATACATGGCACCTTGAGGTTGTAGGACAGTCAATCCAGGACACTTTTTCTTTTTGTGCTTGCCATTGATAGCCTTATAAAAGAACATGGCTTGATGTTCTAATTGACACTTGAGGTTTGCTTTGAATTGAATCATAGATTCTCGTTCCTTGGGAGTTTTGGGGGTTAAACAAGCTGGAATAGCACATTGGACTAAATGAGAAGCACCCAAGATAACTTGTGCCAACCGCTTGGCTCCAACTTTCACTTCTTGCAATGCACCATTGTGACTGGACGCATAAATTCAAACAGCACAGAGAATCATAAGAGTGATAGTCCGAGTATAAGTCGCAATGCCAAAATTATTGATAGTACTGGTAGGAAGAAGTCAAAATCTAATAAAACATACCTGTCGTGAAATACAAGCCAACCTACTCTCCAACCTGGAAGAAGATACTGTTTGCCAAGACCACTGGCAGTGATGATAGGGACCGACTGTCCTTGTTTTGCAGCAATATGAGCCATAGGATGGAATACATTATTTCCAAATGTTAAGTCACCATACACTTCATCTGCGACGATTGGTAGTTGATACTGTTCTGCCAATTGCACAATATGCTTCAAATGATCTTGAGAAAAACATGCACCAGTTGGGTTGGAAGGGTTATTCACAACAATTCCACGAACGATCCCTCTGGGATGTTGACAAATCAAACGTTCCATATGCTCTAAATCACATTCCCAATGGTTATTCGGGAGAAGGTTGTAATGGGCTACGTGAGCTCCATGAGATTCAGCAATGACTTGATACAAAGGAAATCCAGGACTTGGTACTAGGAGGATTGTTCCGGGATCCAATAAAGCTGTTAGTGCAATCTCTAATGCTCCTGAACAACCATTGGCTACAACAACATCATCTGCATTTACTTCCATCAACATGCCATGCACATTCGTGGAAGAATGATGTGCAGCAATAGCTTCACGAGCTTCTAGAGTACCACATGCATTCACATATCCTGCAGCATGACAACTAGCAGGAGTTTGCAATTTGTTCATGATAGCATCTATAGCAACCTGACATGGTGGAAGATTGCCATTGGCAGTCGGATCACCCAACTGAAACAACATAGAAATCATATAATAAGGGAAAAACACGAATAATACTATTAGCATTGATAACGGTGTTACTTTCAAAATTTCCTCCGTAGTCGAAAACTAATCGAAGACTTACCGCCAACGAAATCATTTTTTTCCCGTCTATACGTTCTTTGGTAGAGTTTGATACAATAGGATCGACAATAGCACGAATTGGATTGATGGTCCGGATTGACTTTGCAGATGCAGGACAGATCCAAATTTTCTCATCAGCAATGCTGAAACTATTGTCAGCAAGCGGTACAACCGTTTTGTTACTACTAGCATTGGAACCCACAATTGTAGGCTGGACAAGAGGAGAAACTGGTTTGATATTTGGCGCCATGCTTTGCAACAAAAAAGGGAAGAAATCAATCAATCAAATAGAAAACAGCCGAAGAACCTTGACATAAAAATAATAAAAGATTTCTAGCTGATTATTGATTTCCCGGAGTTAATTCAAACGAGATTGATTGTTGCGTGTCTTGTATTTTTGTTGCCGCCAGGTGCTTACAGTATGTATGTAATTAGTAAAGAACAAATGTGAGAGAAATTCTGTCACAAGTCGTGACATGGGCTCGGAACCCGCACACGACCCGAATTTGAAGAGTTTGGGAATTTTGGAATGAAACGACGTGTCAATGATGTGTCAGCTATTAATTTAGCTTTCTTTTCGTCTTAGCTACGTCATTTGGGTGTCAGTTTCAGATAATAACCTGATTGATCTCTATCAATCGATGGCTCCCGAACTGTACCTGTGGCACTATTTCAGACATGGTTGGCTGGTTTCCCATGACAAAAAAGCATTCTCTTCTCAAGATGCCCCCCGATAATCGCCCGTGCAAAAAAAAAATTGTTCTTCTTTTCTCGCATCCAAATTTTGTTCTGCTTCGAACAGATTTGCATGTCACCCCGTTGCAAGTCTTTATTCTTTCGTCAAACCGCTCTCTGCCGTGTAGAGCCATTATTTGTTGAAACTAATTGACTCTGATTTACCAAGTCAAATTAAACGAAGCTATGCAGACACATCTCTTATCTAGGACCAGCCGTTTGTTGTCGTCACGTCAGTGTCAAGTGTTCTGCAGAAAACGTGTCGCTGCCTTCCAAGATGTCATCACATTGACATCGCCATCGCCATCATTTGCCGATATTGATATACCTTTTTCTTGTAGGCGTCGATGGATGTCATCATCAACAACAACAGCTCGTCCATTTGAAAAGGTGCTGATCGCCAACCGTGGCGAAATTGCTTGTCGTGTAATTCGAACATGCCGTCGAATGGGTATCGAAACTGTTGCTATTTATTCTTCAGGTGATGGCCCTAATGCATTGCATGCCTCTATGGCGGATGAAGCCTATTGTATTGGTACAGGACCAAGCGCAACTGATTCATACCTCAGAGGAAATGAGGTGATAGACATAGCTAAACATTCGGGTGCACAAGCCATCCATCCTGGGTATGGATTTCTATCTGAGAATGCAACATTTTGTCAAAATGCTGTGGATGCTTCAATTGCCTTTGTCGGTCCAGGACCCAAAGCAATTCATGCTATGGGGTCAAAGTCGGAATCCAAGTCTCTGATGGAAAGCGCTGGTGTCCCTACAACACCAGGTTATCATGGATTGAATCAAGATCCTGAGTATTTACTTCATGAAGCAGTCACCAACGTTGGTTTTCCTTTACTGATCAAGGCGGTTATGGGTGGTGGTGGGAAGGGTATGAGACTTGTATGGAAGGAAAGTGACTTTCTTGAAGCATTGGAATCATGCCAACGAGAAAGTCAATCAGCATTTGGTGATGCTTCTGTATTGCTGGAAAAATATTTGGTTGCACCTCGTCATGTGGAGGTACAGATTGTTGCTGACAACCACGGGAATGCCGTACACCTTTACGAGCGTGACTGTAGTCTTCAACGTCGACATCAAAAGATTATTGAAGAAGCTCCAGCGTCGGACTTACCATTGGAACTTAGGAATAGATTTGGTGAGATGGGAAAACGAGCAGCACAAGCTGTTGGATACGTCAATGCTGGAACAGTTGAATTTCTTTTGGATACTCAAGAACAAGAAAGCGGAGTCTTTTACTTCTGCGAAATGAATACACGTTTACAGGTCGAGCACCCTATCACAGAACTCATCACAGGAGTTGATTTGGTAGAATGGCAACTGCGAATAGCAGCTGGAGAAGAGCTTCCAGTTACAAATCAATCGGATATCCAATGTATCGGTCATGCTATGGAGGCACGAATTTACGCAGAAAACCCTGCGAATGACTTCTTACCTGCTACTGGCAACATTTGGCATCACTGTCCACCTGCTAATCCAAACATTGGTCTTGATAGTAATGATGTTCGAGTAGATACAGGAATTAAGCCGGGTCAAATGATATCCATCAATTATGATCCAATGATATCTAAATTGATTGTTCACGGAAAGGATAGGAAGGAAGCTCTAAACAAATTGATTGCATCACTGAAACAATATCAAATTGCAGGCGTTCCGACTAATATTGATTTTCTTGTGCAGTGTGCACAGCATCCTACCTTTGGTAAAGCAGGTGCTGTTAACACTGGATTCTTAGATGATCATGGTGATGAAATCCATCTATCAAGTGAAAATCAATCATCTACAGCTCAAGCTATTGGTGCCTTTGCTGCGATCCTTCACCTTGAAAATAGAGTTGGTATTGTAGAGTTCGATGCTGCTAAGAAGGCATCATCGCCATGGTCTCATTACCACGGTTCTTGGAGGATGGGCGGTAGAGGAGGACAAGTAAAAAGGGTACTTGCATTATCAAAAGATCTCGATCACAGCGTTGAATGTTGGAGTAATCGTGACGGATCAATCGATATTGGTATCCCGAAGAGCGATGACGACGAAGATGGTAGTGGTGATCGGAACAGTATGGATTGGTTTAGAATTGATGGGACTTTGGATTCAGACCATCGAATGTCTGTAAGTATCAATGGTGTCAAGCAACTGACCCTCACAACAGTCCTTAAGGAAGAAGAGGATGGAGAAATTCGTGTTCGGGTCTGGAATCCAATTAATCATGAAAAAGAGTATACCTGGGAAGTTGCATTCCAAAATCCCATGGTCCCAATTGGAGGAGTGGCGGGAGAAGGTACTGGTTTAGCCTCTCATGGTGTCATTAAGGCACCTATGCCAGGAAAAATTGTTCGTATCAATGTTTCTGCAGGAGACAAAGTACACGAGGGAGAGGTTCTTATGGTAATGGAAGCCATGAAAATGGAACATGCCATCAAATCTCCCAGGGATGGCGTTGTCGCCGACATCAGTTTTGCAGTCAGTGATGTTGTGAAAGATGGCTCAGTTTTAGCCGAGCTGGAGAGTGAAGGGAACCAAGAAATTGCTGGTTGATTTGTTTGCTCAGCGCACGATACAATTACATAGAGACAATAATAAAATTATATATGTATTATTTTAGTTGTGATAAGGCCTTTCTATGACCTTTACGAAATGTGTATTACTCCATCTTCTAGTTCCTAAAACATTCGATATCTATCGAACCCAAATCTTTTAACTTAGATCTGGGTTAAAGCATTTTCTAATATATGTACATCAGATTTGAGAGCGTCTTTCTTATCTTCCATCCAATAGCCCATTTGGAATATGAATATGCACAAGATCATCAAGAAAATTGTCTGAGCAAACTCCGTGCTCATCTTCTAATAAACTCTCTCCAACTGAATTCATACTTCCAACACTTGCTTCCCCCAGCGCAGGCGCATCAAAAGTTTCATCCAATCGTTTCGTTTCTTGAAAGTAATTAGCTTTATGACTTGTTTCATTTGATGATTCAATAAATACTTCTGCAAGAAATTCGTTTAAAAAACCCTTGTCTAACTCGGGTGTGACCTTATACACATCGCGGTCACCGGATGAGTCCATGTACATCATGTCTGCTTCGGTTATCTCTGTACCACTGCACAATTTATTGTCGCCCACGAAAGGGTTCAAAAGTTCAATGTCAATCAGATCCTCTGATGATTCTAAGAGATCTTCAATCATTTCGGAATCTTTCTGGACTGTGTGCATGGGATAAGTTGACGTGCGAAGAGATTCTTGAGTGTCCAGTAAATTTTCCACTAGATTCAGTAATTCCTCGTCACTTTCCCCTTCGGATGTCTGTGTATTTAAAATTGTCTCTGCTGGGGTTGAATCTGACTTTAACGCGTCAGTTCGTTCTAGATGGTCGAAAATGTTACCTTGCAATCCAACAAGTTCTTGTTTGTCTTGTATTTTGTTGTCGTGGACTTCTACCGATTTCTTCACTTTCATCGATTCCGGAATTGCTTCAAAACTATTTGCCGTAATCGATCCAAATGAAATTTGCGTTGACAATTCTTGAGTTGCAGCAGACGATGTTAATTCTTGAGGGGATCGATGAATAATCTCCATGCCAAGTAAGTTTTCCTTCGGTTGGGAGGTATCATTTGTTTTGCTCTGAATACTTTCCCATTCTCCCATAGTGGAAACATCTGCTTCTGCTCCAGATGCAATTTCAATTGTAACTCCCTCGCACAATGAACGAGGGACTGTACTATTAGCAACTTCTGCATTAGAATTTGTAACAGTATTGATACCGACCACTGCACTTGGTTTAATTTCTTGGACGTACTCACGTTGAACCCAGCGACTGATGAGAAACTGAGCAGGACGAAAGCAAACTTTAACTCTGTCTACTTGCATGTGGGTGATTTCTCCTTGATTGCCCTTGAAGGGACCTTCAAGAATCGCAACCTTAGTTCCGATAACGGTGATGCCACTCTTTTTGGTCTGTTTCGTAACTGAAATTTGTTGAGGGAAAACACATCTTGTGGTTCCAGGATTTAGTTCGAAACGACGGCGCTTTCGAGGACGATTGCACTCTGTCATTGAAGATGGTTTGTCAGTGCCTAGTTTTGGCTCCTGCGCTTTGGAGTGAAGGGTTTCTGAATTTTCGGACAATGATACCTTTCTGCATAAAAGTGTGGTAGTGATCGGGCCCAGCGTTTGACTAGGCTTTCGTCTTGCAATCACAGATGTGGAAGATATCAACGAAGAAGTATCGTCGTTATCACTCACCACTGTGGCATTAGGTGTGACTTGTGCAGATGAACTTTGCCACACATTTCTTGCGCGCTTTCTTGGTTTTTGAGAGAAGGCACCTTTCGCGCCCACTTGGGTAGTTGTGGTCGCACCTTTGTTGCATTTTTCTTGGACTTTACTCATTCTTGCATCTGTTTCACAACACTGGCAGAGAAAGTTTGAATGGCAGATTGCGTTAACAAAAAGGTTGTGACAAGATAGAGAAGCGATGTGCGTTGCTAAACCAATTCGTTTTCTTGTATTGGACTTCTCAATCTTCTTTGTCACAAGTTTCGTCTTGTGATCTCTCGTGCAACAATCTCAAAGTAAGTTATCCTTTTAGCAACATTTTTTTCCTTAGACAGAGTTTTACCAAGTAATGGCTTATTGGAACCAATACTACTGTAGAGAATCTAAGGACCCTGACCCTGCCGTACCTGTATACAAATGGGGTCAGGATTCCACTGATTTTTTACGTACAGACTGTATACGATTTTTCTCGACATTTGTTAACAGTACATAATTTACGTAATCGCGCTGGCCATGCAGGAAAAAAATGCTGCTCTCTCAATCGCTTTGGCGAAATATTAAACGCATTTCTTAGTAGAGCTGTCGTAGACTTATACGTTAGGCCTCTCTACTTCCTCTGCTTGCCAGGACCCTCAACAAATGTACGTACGATTCTACTTATTCCGCAGTTGATAATATATCGTAACTTGTAATGTGTAGTCAACACTTTTCAGAACCTGGTACTGGAATCAGGTAGGTCCAACTTGTATCTGGGGTACCTGGGTACATTTTCCTGGTAAATGCGCTACCGGAATTGTGTACAGGTAACCAAAAAACGAACTGACTTGGTATAACGGATACTGCGCATTTTCTATTAAGAAGTTCCAACGTTTTTTATGCAGTACCGGTATGAACGTGTCTGTACCGGTACATTGAGATGGCAAGTTCCTTTCTAACGAACAGAAGATGGTATTTACATTTCTTGAAGCTGCTTTCTATCTTGAAGAAATCATGTGGGTTGTCAGTAGAGCAAAAGATATTAGATAAGTCCCGCCTAGGAGACCACATCAATTATGGATACACATGTTTTTAATAATTTCCATAAGTACAAAATTCACGGCTAGGACGTTGAATTTATCATTTTTGATGTGCATCTGTCACGTCACAAGATGTTTATGGTAGTTTTTAGCTGCATGCAGGAAATGAATTCCATAAGGTATACGGTATATAATACCTGTACAGAACAAGTACAGTATGAGAAGTATCGATTAAAAATTTGGATTCGTTATCGGATGATCATAGAAGAAACTATGTAACTATTCACAAGATCATAGTGCATTGCGGCATACCAGGTACGTACAAGAGTAGTTGGTTTTTCGTACTCAGGTTGCTGCACCAATTATAGTTTGTGAAAGGTACAGTCAGCGCTCTGCATGCGATGGTCAGTGGTCAGAGAGTACAAGAAGGTACAGTATAGTGCAGTATTTGATAAAAATCACAGAAACTCGTCATTGGCGAGATCGCCAACTAACCGAAATAAATAGAAGACATCTGTTCTCTAAGACCAGACCTCTCTACTTAGAGTCGTCTTATTGGTTCTAATCCTACGTAGGCCGATCCAAGTGCTCTAAGACCTGCTCTACTGTACGAGCTCCCGTACCAGAAACGTACCGGTACCGGTACCGGGTAAGGAAGAAGATACAGGTAGACCTCCTTTAGGTTCTAGTTCGAAGTTCCTCTAGAGGTACAGCTCTGCATGCGATGGTGAGTAGTCAGAGAGTACCAGGACTCGTCATTACTGGCCAGATCGCCAACCGAGATAAATAGAAGACATCAGGACTCGTCATTATTGGCCAGATCGCCAACCGAGATAAATAGAAGACATCTGGTCTCTAACCCATTCTTTTAGTGACAATATTTGGTGGGTTTTTTTGACACTCGCAATTTTTCGCACGGGAAAAACCCGGATTTAAAAAAAAACGGATTTTGGTCTGTCACTTGTTCTAATTTTCACCCCTGAAACCAGCATTGGTTCGACCGCCTGTACTCGACGATACTCTGAGAA
>WKLE02003720.1:0-11932 GCA_014885115.2 Asterionellopsis glacialis
AATCATTTGAAAACAATGTACAGAATGGACTAAAACCACCAGAAGCTTTGGACTCACGTTTGATTCTTGTATTGAACAAATTCAACAACAAGCATACAGTATCCCAAATTCAACTCTTTCCATCAATTGGGATGTTATCCAAATGATATCCAACACGCTGTCTACATTGCCAGAATTTCCTCTTCTACATGTCCATGGACACCAAGGCGATGAATGTTCATTTGATGATCTCCCACTCCCTGCACAACACAATGTTGAGGCTGACCGCCTGGTCCACCAAACCGATCGTCCCCCCAATCTTTCCACAGTTACTCAATTTCCAAGTAACAGAGCTCAACTCAATATTAACAAGATAACCACGTGCAATGGGAAATGCCCATAAACGGTTCAATATTCTCAACATGCCCCTGACTTATTGACGTACATAAACAGCCGTCAAAAATTCTCTCAAGCACAATTCCACTCTATCAATATCAATGCTCATTCCACTGCACTATCAGCATTATCTCAGAAGTACCCTGTTCTTATCAAATTAGTCCATTCTTATTTACTACTTAACCCAGTGGTGTTTAGATATGACATGACCAATCTGAATTGTCCAGCTTGCAAAACAACCAAAGAAGATATGTTACATCATTTCCAGTGGAAACAATTGGATCTACAACAAAACAGAAATCTATTACTTCAATCAATCCAAGCTCAATGCGACAAATCGAAATCCGATCCTACAATCCGCAATACCCTTCTATTTGGTCTTGAACGGTTGTTTGGATCCCAACACGATCCTCCATTCCACATCATTACTCATTTATTTGATATGCAATCAGAACTTGGATGGATACAAATAATGCAAGGACATTTTGCTTTGAAATGGGCACATCTGCAGGATCTTCATTACAAGGACAAACCAACAAGACACCAATCAGGTCAATTATGGACAACTACCATGTGCCGCATCATTTTTTTGTGGTATCCTAGTTATTGGCAGACTCACAATTCCATTAAACATGGGAATGTTGGCTCTAAGCAAAACACTATCACACGCAAATGAACACTCAACGAAATGGAAGCGCTCTACCAATTCAAAGATGAAGTATTGTCAAGAGATAAAGACACATTTTATGCAACTGTAGAACAACATACGGAGGATGTAGTGACAACACAACTACAAAACTGGATTTTGACATGGCGACCAACTATTTTGAACAGTGTGAAGCATGCAAAATTGTGGGCATTTAAAGGAGTGCGGATGATTAATCATTACTTTCAATTTCACTCAGACTGAGCATATTCAATGTTTTACCTTATATAAAACCCCAACCTTGATGGTCCAGGCTGTTGTTGCAAGTAGACTAGATTTCCATGGTTATCAGTAGCTGCAGCGATTAACAAATAAATTGAAAAGTTAATGTATTTAGTTGAATTACTTTTTGTACTCCTGCGTCACCCCCTTTTGCCTTTCTTGCTTTCTCTCTCTTTCCATATGCTTTGTCCTGTCTTTCAGATGTTCATTCCATCCAAGTTGTTAAACCCTTGCTAACATTTCATCTCTTGGTAAGTTGATGTAGCATTTGTACTTGCACCGTAAACCACTGGATATGTCATCTTTATGAGCACTGCCATCTAAGAGTTCATTAATATGATCTTGCTTATTCTTAAATGTCCCGTTTCGAATTTTCACCTGTATTCCTCCATCTACACTAATAGTGTATTTGTCTTCTTTGTATTTTTGGGTAGGAGCAATTCACGTTGATTGATGCAGAAATTGTTTAACTTGCAGAGTGATATAACCAAGGCACATGTTCTTGATAGTAATACATTAACGGGAATTGCTTTTCTCAGCACACCACTCCACATTAATTCTGATTTGGGAGTGAAAAAAATTGAAGGCGTCCTTGAATCTGCTTGAGACACCCTTAAAAGGTAACACCATGAAAGGTGTATTTACATAGGCATTATTGCCGTAACAACATCCCAGACACTCCTATATACTTTGTTAGTATGTACTCCATAGACAAGACCAATATTATATTTGTCACCGCCTGCAAATCAGCGTAGGGCCATACTTAATCTGAGGGATGTATGGATCTTGTTAGGATGAAGCTTTCTTTTTCTTTTGTATTGTACATTCCTAGTATCAGCAATGAACAATAGATGAGGCTCAAATAACATATGAAGCTTGTCAAAAGATTCTTTGGACATCCAATAGGCCTTCCTAACATATGTAGGGCCTAGTCAGTTGAAAATGTCTCTTGATACTGTAGCTCTTGTTCTTTTGATATTAGGTTTTCCTATCCTCCAACCTACACTAGTAGGAGGAGGCTGTGTTGAATTTATTGACATATGAACAACAGATAAGATGGTTGCAAAGATGCTCATAATTACACTGTTTAAAGCATCAAGTTCATCATTGGCACATACTATTGTGGCAGGCATCAGCAAACAAGCAATTACATATGTTTGTATCAACATCTTTAATAATGCAGAATGGATCATAGTTCCATTGTCCTTTCTGTATTGATTTGTTTCGGTGTCAAAATTGTGATACTGTGATATCAACACAATCCAAACAGAGATGGTGCACAGGCAGCCATTAAAGAACCGTTTTTTTTGTTGCACTGATTATTCTGATTATTCTTGTTGTGGACTCATGACCTGATTTCTTATTTTTTTCTCAATCACGAAAATAAAGTGTGCGGGGTAGTCATTTTTCAGAAAAAAAAGGCCTTATTTTTTCTAATTTTTTTTCAATAAAGTGTGCACCCTGTTAGTCTTAGGAGGCTCTGAACATTGTATGCCTTCCACTTTCTTATGCTGTGGTTGGATACCATCACAAGTTAGCCAATAGCCTAGATAATCAATCTGGTCCATGGCAAAATGGGATCTGTTAACGTTTACTACAAAACCAGCTTCTGATAGGCGGCTCAGTACCACATCAACATTGCTGACGTGGTCTTCGAATGTATGCCTGTGCAAATTCTAAGTCGCCTAGTATATCATTCATGATTTTCTGAAAGATATCAGGGCTGTTGGTTATACCCATAGGTAGGCATTTGTACCTGTATTTTCACCACGGTAGAATTGTAGTGCACAGTTCCTGTGATTTCTCATCTAATGGAACGTGATGGTATCTCATACTTAGATCAATTGCTGTGGTGTATTGAAATCTGTCTAGTTTTTGTAGTAGGTCAGCTATTTTTGGTAATTGGAATGATTTCCTCTTAATTACAACAAATGTGGGGGCTTCCCATTCACTGTCGTGGTTCTTTTCTAAAACACCTATTGTTTCTAGCCTATTAATTTCCTGTTTTGTAGTTCCTTCTACGGAACGTGGTACTTGAAATGGCCTGGCATGATATGGTTCCGCGTCAGCTTCTATTTCTAGTGTGACGGGCTTTATCTTAAGTGTGCCAAGCCCGCCCTTAAAGGCTTGTGGGTATTTTGGTAGGCACTTAAGCATTATTTTTTGCTTGTTATAAGTAAGGTGTTTCCAGTGAGAGGCTGCCTTGCCTAAATTGGCTTTTTCATAATTAGCATCTAAAATAGAAGATTGTTGTAGTTCCGCTTCCTTGAGGACAGGTGGCTGGACAGCCATGTGATAGATCGCGGTATTTCATGGGTAATTCTTACCCTTCCCAGTGGATAGTTTGCGTGCTAAAGCATATATCAAGGCCCATGGCCTGCATCAGATTGGTTCCAACTATAATGTTGTCATGTGCATCTGTTTGGTTTGTTCGTTCATCCACATGACAAGACCAAACGGGAGTGTAAATTTTATTTGCGCTTTCTGCTTAGTGATAAAGTTACCTCCCATAGTGTTCCACTGTGTAGGTTTAGGGTTCTTGTAAGAACTGGCCTTCCCCCGTTCCACAAAATCTTCAAGGATGATTGCTGCAGTCTTACCAGTGTCAAGTAGGATCCATATAGGAACGAGCTTGCCATCTCAGTTTATTATCTTGCCTACTACTTCAGTAGTGCGGTGCATAGATTTTTGCTTTTTTGCTTTTTGTTGACTGTGCAGCATGTTGTACGATTGTTCTACATTGGGGAAAGGTTTGATTCAGTGTAGGACGTAGGCGTAAAGTAATTGTCTAAATCTTTGCTACTTTTTTATGTTTAATTTTACTATGTTGTGTAAAGTACAAACTAGGTTCGTTATTGGAAGAAGAATCTGATTCATACTGCACTTTATATTTCTTTTTATACTTATCTTTTGATACTTTGAGCAAACTAATCATAGCACTTACCTGTTCCTGCGTGTAAGTCTTGGACTTGCTCAAATCCTTCTTTTTTGACTTGTCCGCAGTACATTCATTGGTGTTATGGTTGTTCATACGGCAGTTGCTACACCACTTCCAAGTGCGCTGGTGCTTGTTGTTGCTTCCATTGTTATTGCGATCAGAATTCTTTTCGTTCACGCTTGCAATTCTTTTTAGTCTCTTTGGGTTTTTCAGACTTAGAGAGTTCACTATCTATGTTATTGCATACCTCTAACTTCACGGTATCCTCCCACAAGAGATCGTGCGGGTCAAGGTTGCTAGTGAGTAGGGCGGATTGCCACTTAAGTGATTTCACCCAATCCAAGATGTCCACAAGTTCGTTGTCGAATTTTTGAATATTTTTACCATTGTGATCCATCAGAAAATATGGCAAATAATCATTCAACTGGCAAAGCCTCACGACAAACTCTCGCAACATGATGTTGTCAGTCATTGCTAAGTGATAGCAAAGGTAGTTCTTCTGGCGCCTTGCCGCATGCCTAGATGAGAAAAAGTTCTCACCTATGTTGTTCAGTACCAATTCAAAGACCTGTTCAGGATCTTTTTGGGCTGGTTTCTTGAGGTTGGCATTTTTGCTCTGGCGATTGGCATTTGCTGCTTGAAACAGCTGCCTTGCTCTACCCTTCAAAAGGTTGAGGGTCATGGAGGTCTTGGATGAGACTTTGGTGAGAGCGTAATCTCTCTTCACCTCAGCAAATTCAATCCTCCACTGGATCCACTCTTCAGCAGATCCATCCTCAAATTGTTTAACTCTTTTCTCAATTGTTTCTGAGTCAGAGACTTCATCAGAGGGATCAATTTGAACCTCAATGGTCTTGTAGGAATCTTTGTCATTGTCTTTTGACTTTGACCTCTCCTTCTTCATTTTCACAAAAGGAATTGCAGGAGGATTCAGCAGAGTCTGTTGTTGACTCAACTCCTGAGCTTTCTTCTGAAACTCATTGGAGGAGTAGAAGGTCTTCATGTTTTTGAAGTTAAAATCCTCTGAAAGAGGGAGTAACGTTACTATGCCCTATGCCGCCTATGTCAACCACAGCACAACACAACAATCAGACAATCAACACACAAAAGAAAAGAAGACTTTTATTTGGTGATGAAAATTATGAGCTTAGTTTAATCCCGAGAAGATCCGGCAATTTGGTAAGAAGTAAAGATTCAGGAAATTTTAGTAAATGGTAATTTTCTGTGAGTCCGTCTGTATGCCCATGCATTAATCATCCATCCTCAAGAGTGTCCTACAGGGAGTGTACTTCAGAGGAGTACATCAGGGACCACTACCTCACTCAGAAGGTGGCGTCCCATTGTGAATTTGATTTCTCAACAGGAACATATCAAGCGGAAAGTCCACCTCCAATACCAGAAATGCCCAAAAGTTCAAACTCACTACCTTTGTTGGGCAACCAACTATGCCTATTTTTTGGATAGAGAGATGAAGGGACCAAAAGAAATGTTTTGTTATGCATGTGATGGGTGTGACAATTGCAAGTGTTGCTTGGAAATGATAAAAGAAGATTTACTTACCTACGCAGCAGAGAATTTGATGATGATGATGTTGATGTAGGCAAGATCAACACAAATTCAGTGTATTTTACTGATGAAATGTTTGGCCCAGACGCCCTTGGTAAAGGCAACAGAGTAAAGATTCCAAGGTGCATTTATAATGCATCCACGAGATTTTCCTGGTTCCAGCAGGTGAGAAAAAAATGGATTTTCTCCAAGCGTGGAACAGAAAAAAGGAGTGACTAGAAGAAGATGTGATGTGGTAACAATACATAGAGGATCTATATAGGGGAGGGAGAGGAGGCCTTGTGAGTAATTGTTTAAAGAATGAAAAAAAAAAGCAAATATAAAATTATAACATTACTGTATGGTGTATAAGAGTGTTCTGGAGAAAAAGGGAATCTGGGTACATCCATTTGAAAATAACAGTGGAAAAAGAATTGAGGAAAGTTCAGCAGGAAAGTTCCAACTCGAACCC
This sequence comes from Asterionellopsis glacialis, assembly GCA_014885115.2. Classification (NCBI taxonomy): domain Eukaryota; phylum Bacillariophyta; class Plagiogrammaphyceae; order Rhaphoneidales; family Asterionellopsidaceae; genus Asterionellopsis; species Asterionellopsis glacialis. Next base: position 6,259 of record WKLE02003720.1, read on the forward strand.
AAGTGCTTAGGTTTTTCAACTGGTTTGGAAAAGGGCATAAAATTACAAAATATAGGGAGTAAAAAGACAAGGAAATCTACGCGATTTTGGTATTGCCCTTTTTGCGGTCAATACAACCTTAAGTCCAATTCAGGCACACCAACACTACAATGTCTCACCATGATCAATCCTGCCACAGGCTGGTTCAAAATCAAAGTAATTAAAGACAAAACAGTATCCATGACCAAGGGCGGTATATAGGATATGACAACAGCTCAGAGTTTAAAGGTATCTTTGAAAAGACATGAATAGACTTCGGACTTAGTAAAAAGCCGACTACTACTTATAATCCCCAATCAAAGAATGGTATCATCAAGCACATACACCAAGTCATAGGTAACTCCCTACTTGCACTTGATATAAGTGGATCTGCCAATCCATCTACTACCATAGGAGATGATGAACTGTGAGAAAACATACTTAGTTCCATAGTATGGGCTATACGCAGTACTTACCATACTACACTAGAAGCCACACCAGGACAATTAGTATTTGGACGTGACATGCTACTACCAATTACATTTAGGGCAAATTGGGCACGTATCCATAACAAGAAACAAACTTTAATTAACCAAAACAACAAAAGAGAAAATCATAACACACAACACCACGTATATTCCATAGGTGACCTCGTTACATTAGAGAAGCCAAGAATAGTACCTAAGATGGACCCCTCTTAGTCCTCACAAAGTGCTTCAAGTATTTCAAATGGTATTGTGCACATCCATTGAGACGTTATAGAAGAGACAGTTAATATTTGCCATGTAACACTGTACTACAAATGCACACAGGAAAGTTTGGGAAGCAAATGAAGTACACTCCCTGTAGGACACTCTTGAGGATGGCTGATTGATGCAGGGACAAGCAGATTGACTCCAAAGTTTACCATTTACTAATATTTACTGAATCTTTTACTTCTTATGAAATTTACCATATCTTCTCCGGCTTAAACTAAGCTCATAATGTTCATCACCAAATAAAAGTCTTCTTTTCCTTTGTGTGTTGTTTGTCTGATTGTTGTGTTGTGTTGCCATTGACACTAGTGGCATAGGGCACCTTGAAGAACATTGTTCCTAAATATAAAATGCAGATACAAAATAATGGCTAACTACATACCAATAGTAGTATCTATAAGTACGTACATATAAAAATAAATTCTACAAATACTCTATAAAACATAGTAAAGGGAAGAAACGCCACAGGCAAACAACGTATAACTTAATTTGCAAGGAAGCTACTCTTCTTATAGAAACTTTTTATCACTATCATAAATAAGAAACCAAACCAACTGAAAACACCTTTAATGATACAAAAAGTTGTAATCACCATCTGTAAGTGATATACAAAAAAAAATATACAGTAATATCAGTACAGTCAGAATGACACAACCTTTCTTCATGTTAAAATTAAATAGAAATCCATAATTGGTTCTGCAAAAATTCAACGACATCATTCCATATTAAATTAATATCAAAACTATAAAAATATTCAATCCAAACGCTGACATTTACTTGGCCGGAAAAATAGTTGTGACCTACATTGTCTACATACCAGTACACCATGCAGACACTTCTACAGGAAGCTCGCTAATACTGAATCCTGACACTTTGATCATGGGTGAGAAACCTCCACTCTATGCAATAGTAAATGATAAATAGTGTAACACTATCAGTACAATAACAACCACAGTATGGGGCCCCATCCTGGTAATTGTACAAGCCTTCCCCATTCCCAATGTCTCACCCACAGAAGAGGAAATCCAGGCAACAATCTGCCAGCTTAGGAATAGAAAAGCCCCTGGCATCTGGCATGCGCACCAAGCTCCTGAAGGGGTGGCTTGATGAGACCTTAGCCGGGCAGGAATTCGACCCACCTTAGGACCCCCACCCGGGGTACCTTGAGGTGGTAGAGCTAGTGCACCACTGCTGGGACACGGGCAATCTGCCCGATGACCTAGCATAGTGTAAGCTGGTTCTACTGCCTAAGGGAGGCAGGGCTTTTAGAGGCAATGGCCTACTAGAAGCCCTGTGGAAACTCATAGAGGGCATTACCAATACCTGCCTAAGTGTTATCCAGTACCACAATGCCCTAAACAGCTTTCCAGCTGGCAGGGGCACTGGTACTGCCATAGTCAAGTGCAAGATGATGCAAGACCTAGCTGAGCATGACCAGTCTGCTTTCCATGGGATCTTTATAGATCTCAAGAAAGCGTAAGACAAGATACACTGTGGTAGGCTCCTGCAGACCTTAGAAGGCCTGCTCCACAACTTCTGGAACTCCCAATGGATAGTAGTAAGCCAGGCCAGATACTATAGCCCCCCGTTTAGGGCACACAATGGTGTGATCCAAGGGGGGGTCATTTCCCCTACCCTGTTTAACATTGTTGTTGATGCTGTAGTCTGCTACTGGCTAGACAAATTGTTGCGTGATGGCAATATGTTAGAAGCAGGGGAGGTTGAGAGCACCATCTGCCAGAAACTGGTATGTTTCTATGCAAATGATGGCCTCCCTGCCTCACGTGACCCTGAGTGGCTACAGGCAGCTTCCTAATACCACTCTTCAAACACTTTGGCCTATGCACCAACACCCAGAAGACCAAGGCTATGAACTTTGTCCCCAGGTACATTAGTTCCCCAATCTCCAAGGTAGCATACCAAAAACGGATGCTCAACAAAGGTCTGACCCACTGTGAGTAGAGGAGGCCTGCTATTGAGTGCCACCACTGCCACAAATGGTTAGTGGCCAGTTCACTCCCCAAGCACCTCCAGATGCAACATGGTATCATTCCCTCCCAAACATACCACCCACCAGCCCCACAGGTTGATTATTATTACAGTGTGCCTAAGGTTGCACCCAATTGGCTTGTCCTGCCCCAGAGTGCCCTTACAATTCCATGTTGGCCCAGGGAATGCAACAGCATTTCATGGAGGAGGGTGCCACACCCTTCCTGAAGTGCAACCTGTGCTGTTTTCATGTGTCACATACCGCAACTTGGAGCTTTGTCTCCAAGGTCAACGTCATTGTCATCAAGCAGAAGCACAAGAAAAAGAAAAAGCTTGCATAGCGCTGGAACAGACATTTCATGCCTACAACAAGCCCCTTGAGTTGGTGCACTCATTCTGCTACCTTGGTCAGCTGTTGTCCTTTGATAACACTAATTGGCTGGTGGTCCAGGTAAACATGCTCCAGGTGCAGTCTAAGTGGGCCTTAGTGGCCCACGTGCTGGCCCACCAGGGAGCCACATGGTGAATCTCTGGGTTGTTCTACAAGGCAGTAGTCCAGGCGGTGCTACTCTGCGGGGCAGAGTTGTGGGTCCTAACCGCATCCATGCTCTGTTACCTATCTGCCTTCCACCATGGCATTGCCCACCAGCTATCCAGCCTTAAGGCTTGGTACAACTGGCCAACGTGCGAGTGGACCGCTTCCCCCTTACAAAGGCCCTGGAGTCCGCAGGACTGTTCCCCTTAGAGACTTACCTCTCTAGGCAACAGACCACAATTGCCCAGTATGTGGCTACCCACCCACTGTACCAAGCTGCCACCAAATCTGCGCGCCATTTGGGCTTGTCCTACTGATGTCATTTCTGGTGGGACCAGCCCCCTACCTGCTGAGCCAGTAGATATGGGACATGTTAACTCTGACTGAGAGTCAGCCAGTTTATTGTAGTGTAGTCCCACTTAATTACTAAGGAACCGAGTCTAGGGGGGGGGGAACGCCTCTGTCACAGGATTGGCATGCAAGAACCCTCTGGTGACCGATTTTACAACAACAGCAGCAACAACAACAACAACAACAACAGTAAATTACACATGTAACTACTGTACCTATATGTGAACATAGAAATAAACCATAGTGTTATAAGTATGTACTACAATAGTAGAATCTGCTGCAAGAACATACATATGCCAACACCAGCAATAGTACGTAACACACTATGTGTAACAAACTACATAATAATCAGTGTACAGTAAATACTACCAAAATTTGTAGCATCCAACAAAGATATCAATAATTATGCTGAAGAGCAAGTACATATATAACAGTGTTAAATGCAACTGAGCTGAACACCAAAGGTGAGTAGGCTGGACATTAGTTCTGTAACCAAACAGAGAAGTGAGTAGGACAGACATAAAATTAAGTAAGGCCAGTACAAAAATGCCTTGGGTCTTTGTAGTTACCTATATTACAAATGCATTGGGCCCATGTATTGACCAGTACAACTGTACACAATACAAGTACAGAGGACATAATGAGCTGACTGTGCAAAACCAGTGCTTTCAGTCCAAGAAGTTTTCTAATTAGAGACACTAAAAAATCCATCATGAATTGTAGATAATGATAGAAGAAATTCTACATTTCAATTGAGTACAAAAATTGTACAAAATGTATGAGCTTGCTACAGGATGAAGTACTTACACCTCTTCCCTTATTGTCAAAGCTACAGCATTCTGTACAGTACTCTACCATCACTGCTGAAGATGGAATTTCTTCAGTAGAATGCTTACCTAGTATTCCATCTAAAAGACAATTTCTAAACCAGTGCTCTTAGTATAAGTAATTGCACGCATACTTTGATCATGGGGGAGAATGCAATACACCTCACTATGTGAGTAGTATCCCTTGCGTACTTAATGATAGTGCTAATGCATGCATACATGCACAGATGGGCCAGTTGGACAGATGATGGTAAAGTGGACAGACGGATGATAATGATGTGGCAGATTGTTGGAGATGGACAGACAATGATGACATGGCATATTGTCATGACATCAGCTTCACTCAAGGAATGTTGTTATATGGCTGTCAGGCTGAATAATGGAGGTTTTACTGGTTACTAACCTTTCCTCCAAATTATCAAACATTACAAAATAGAATCTTACTAAAGTAATCATAATTAATTTATATCGCCAAAAATAAGTCATTGTAACCCAACTGTTGTGCACAATGGCATAGGACAAGTACAGGTAGTCTCATGGCCATTAAACGACAGCATGGGTGGTGATGCACACATTTCATGGCCGTGAGAAGCTACTTCATGTGATGTGTGTATGACATATGTAAGAATATGTACCAATTAAACACAATTGCACTTTTTGTTTTTCAGTCATGGGTGGAGATGCTCTAACAATGATGAATGGTGATGCTACACCCCAATCAAGGTACTGAAGTTTTGGATTACTAATGCAGCAACAAGTACCTGCTTTATTTGTCTACAATACCTACACTTTTGATACAATTTCCCAGAGCTAAGTATATGTGCTTTACTATTACCTTGATAGGAAGAGTCATTATCATTTTTACAATGATAGGAGGAAGCACGATCATTACCTTGATAGTGCCCTATGTCACTTGTGTCAACAGTGGCACATCGCAACAATCAGACAAACAACACACAAAAGAAAAGAAGACTTTTATTTGGTGGTGTAAATTATGAGCTAGTTTAAAGATCTAGTTTATGCTGGAGAAGATCTGGTAATTTAGTAAGAAGTAAATATTCTGGAAAATCTTAGTAAAAGATAAATTGGAGTCCATCTGCTTGTCCCTGCATCCATCAGCAACCCTCAAGAGTGTCCTACTGGGAGTGTAGTTCAGATAGATGGGTCTTTGGTCAAACATCATGGTGACACACAAACAG